>JANRGW010047304.1:0-14732 GCA_024733675.1 Psilopsiagon aymara
GGTATGGGGGATCTGCTCCGGTGCCGGCACAAGGGGGGGGGGGGAATGGGGGAATGGTGGCACAGGGATGTCCGCACGCTGTGGGGCCCCCTAAGGAGTATGGAGGGTGATGATGTGAGGCTGAGCCACCGACCATGACCCTGACCACTGCCTGAGCTGTGCCGGGGGTAACTCGCGGTTCCCAGGAGTCAGGGACTTGGGTTGCTTCTGCAACTTGGAGCTGCTGCCTGTGCTGGGACCTTGTCATCATGTGGTGGGTGCCTGCCTGCCCCACCAGGGCCATGTAACCCTTTGGTGGCCCTGGCAGCAGTGCTGGTGACAGTCACGTCCCTGCCCTGCAGGATGGGAAACGAGCCATGAACCGGGAGCGGGGACACGGAGTGCGGCTCCTGCGGGAGTGGGGCGCACAGTGTGCCTGGGGATGGTCTCCTGCAGAGGGTGAGGACCTTGGCTGGTGCTGGGGGGCTCATCCAGATCTCCCCCCCCCCCCAATTTGGGGTGGACACTGACCTCCATCTCTGTTCCCAGACCCGGGGGGGCCCGGGTGCTCCCTGTCCTTCCTGACTGAGGATGTCACCGAAGGCAGCATCTGCGCTGCGCTCCCTGAGGCCGGGTCCCTGCTGCAGGAGCCAGGGGGCTGCAGTGGTTTGAGGGGGCCCCTCCCATCCCTCTCCATCCCCTCCATTGCCCCATGGACCCAGGGGGACCCCGGGGGCTCAGCTGTGCCCCCGCATCCTCTCGCCTCCAGCACGCTGCTCTCGGATGGGGATGAGCTCAGGGAGGGACCCCAGAGCAGGAACATGGTGGGAGGTTCAGGGGGTACCCCCCAGGTTCTCCCTCAGCCCTGCACTGGGGTTGTCCCCTGTTCCTGTCCCCCGCAGATGTTTGGTCCTGGTGGGACCCTGTGCCAGCCCCAGCGTGGCAGCAGGGTCTTGGGGAGACTCAGGGCACTCCCTGAGGCTCCCGGGCACGGTGGCAGCCCTGGGGACAGCAGCAGTGACAGTGAGTGCTTCGTTAGTGCCATGGAGACCCTGGGGGCTCCGTGCTGCTGCTCCGCAGGGCAGGAGCTGAGTGAAGCCCCTTCCCCAAACAGAGCTGGCGCCACGGAGCTACCCCCCCCCCAGCACCCCCGGAACCCCAGAGCGGGTGGAGGGTGGAGGTTTCACGGGAGCCTCAGGGGCAGCCCCTTGCTGTGAGGATGCTTCAGACTTGGGTGATGTAGGGGAGCTCCTCACCCAGCTCCAGGGGTGCAGCCTCCACGGATCCCCTCCCTGTACCCCAGGGCCTCTTCCCAGGCTCGTCCCTGGGGATGTCATTCCACAGGAGCCCCTCATGTACCACCACGTCACCCCCAGGACCAGGAGCCGCCTCCTGGCCTCTGCAGAGCGCTTCGGTGCTTCCTCTTCCTCCTCCCTTTTCGATGACAAGTTGCAGATGCCACGGAGGCCCCCCAGGGTCAGAACACCCCAGGGTGTCCCCAGGGATCCTGCCACCACCTCAGGGCACGGTGTCACACCACAGGGCACAGATGTGTGCAGTGGGGACAGAGAGGAGACAGGCTCTTTGGGTGATACTGTGCTCCTCCCTGGAGCCCTCAGCAGCTCCCCTGGCTCCAGCCCCACAGTGCTGCTGGCTCCTGAGGACTGTGGGCACCCCCGATGCCCCCCAGAAGATGCTCAGGGCTCCTCTGGCTCCAGCCCCACAGTGCTGCTGGTCCCTGGGGACCCCCAGTGCCCCCCAGAAGATGCTCAGGGCTCCCCTTATGCCACCTTCAGGGTGCTGGATGGTGGCTTTGGGTGCCAGGACCCTTCACCCTTGGAGACACCACAGCCCCTGTGGGTCCATAGGTGCTTCTGCCGCCTCCTGGCACCGCGGGCCCCAGCCGTGCCCCCCAGCACCCAGGAGCACCTCGAGTGCAAGGAGCGGGACCAGGCGCCCACCGAGCACCGCAGCCCTGGCCATGAGGAGACAGCACTGCCATGGCCCCTCTCGGATGAAGGCCTGCGCCAGCGGCTGCGGGCACTGGGGGACGAGCCAGGGCCCATCACAGCGCTCACCAGGCAGCTCTACCTGCGGCGGCTGGAGAAGCTGCTGAGGACACCCCGGAACAGGCCAGTGGGTGAGTCCCGGGGTCCCCCATGGCCTGGTTGGTCCCTGTGGGAGGGTGTGAGGCTGCCTGTGCCCCCGATGCCACTGGGGCTGACGGTGCTCCCTGTGCCATTGGGGCTGCTCCAGGGCACAGCCCAGAGCTGGTGGCCGCGCTGCAGAGTGGCCTCATCCCTGACTGCGCCCAGGACGAGCTGGAGCTCAGGCAGGAGTTCGACCTCCCCGATCGGAGCCAGCACTGGTGGGAAGGGCTGGTCAAGTCCAGCTTCAACTACCTCCTCCTCGACCCCAGGTAGGGCCATGCTGCTGTCCCACATGTCCCCAGTGTTGGAAGTTCCAGCAGGGACCCCTGAGAGGCGTCGAGCCCCAAAGCTGGGGGTTTGCACCCCCAGGACCACCCAGAACCTGCCACTCCGCTCGCACCACCTGAGCCCAGCTGAGTGCTTCAGGACCTTCGTCCAGGCCATCTTCTACGTGGGCAAGGGGACACGCACGCGGCCCTACTGCCACCTCACCGAGGCGCTGGGCCAGCACCGCGCTGGCATGCAGAAGGTGGGATGTGCTGTTGGGGTTTGGGGCCATGGGGATGGCCACAGGGGATTTGGGGACCGTGGTGATGGAGCCCATTGTCCTGCAGGGCTGTCCCAAGGTGCGGCGCATCCTGGAGATCTGGGCAAACGGACACAGGGTGGTCTCTGTGCACTGCTTCCAGAGCACAGTCCCAGCAGAGGCGTACACACGGGAAGGCTGCTTGGTGGAGGCTCTGGGTGGGTGAGTGGGGCTGGGTGCTGCCGCAGGGCCCCAGCATCGGCTCTGCCACCACCCTGACTCCCTGCATCCTCGCCTCCTGCCCCGGGCAGGAGGCCAGGGGATGTAGCCCATCCCGAGGCACTCGGGACTTTGGGGTCCCCAGATGCCAGCACAGGGCCTGGACAGAACCCCTCAAAACCTATCTCCTGTGGGAAAAGCTGCTGGTGGGGAGGACTCATGGGGTTGCCTCCATCCCTATGGGTGCTGTGGGAAGCAGGGGGTTGCCTCCATCCCTGTGGGTGCTGGTGGGAGCAGGGGGCTGTGTCAGTGGGTGCTGGTGAGAGCAGGGGGCTGTGTCAGTGGGTGCTGGTGAAAGCAGGGGGCTGTGTCAGTGGGTGGTGACCCTGTCCCCACAGGGCTTCAGACCATCACCAACCAGAAGAAGGGGCTGTGCTATGGCACAGTGGCACACTGGCCAGCGGCGCGGCGCCGGCGCCTCGGCGTTCACATGTTGCACAGGGCCATGAGCATCTTCCTGGCTGAGGGCGAGCGGCAGCTCCGGCCAGTGGACATCCAGGGCAGGCGCTGAGCACCCTGGGGTGCTGTGCTGGAGTGTTGGTTTGGTAGCCTGTGCCTGCACCTCCCCTCTTGCCCTGTTGCAGGAGGCGGCTGCACTCTGAATGAAGGTTTGATGTCGTGAGCACTGGTGAGGGTTTCTCTCTTTCTCTCCAAGGGGATAAATAAATCACTGCAGGTCTTTTATTTTGGCTAAGAAATCCAAGCTCCCTGTGGCTCCTGCCTTCCCTTCTCAGGCCTCTCCCCTGTGCCTGGCACATCCCTTCCCCATGGACTCAGACACAGGATAGAACACAGCTTTACTGGGGGGAATGGCACTAGCGCAGCGGCAGGGTCAGGGTGCACGGTTTGCCTTGGCCTCAGGGTGAGCAATGTGGGTACAAGGACACAGGCTCTGTGGCCAATGGAGCTTGAGGAGCTGTGGCCTGGAGCTGGATACCAGGAGCTGCCTGTGGGCGGTGTGTCAGTTGGGGCAAAGCCATGTTTTGGGGTACAGTGGTGTTTCTGGGTGCCCTCGTTGCAAACCCTAGGGTGCTGTGTGGGGTCCCCTGGCCAGGATGGCGTGGGAAGGGTGCTGCAGGGGAGGGGCTTCTGGAAACCTTCTGAACCCAGGGGTGTTAAAATTCTCATTATGAGACAGGTTGTGGTGGCAGGGCAGGGGCTGCTGGGGACACCGTCAGAGGGTCACCACCAGCCTGGCTCCAAAGGGCCCTTCCTCTTCTTCATTACTCAGTCTGTGGACAAAGCTGGGCTCAGCCATGGGGAAGCTGTGGTGCAGGTGGTCCTGCACTGACCCAGGGCCCAGCCGGGTGCCCCTGGAGCCAAGCCAGTTTCCTTAGTGTGGTGTCAGCCCCATTGGGGTGAGGAGGGGTTGGGTGGAATATGGGGCAAGGGTGAGGTTTCCATGGGTTCGGTTGTTTCTTTGGTTTAGATGAGGGGAAATAAGAGGGAAGCAAAGCAGGGAGCAGCTCTCTGGGGAGGCTGCAACATCCCCCTGGGCTTGCTCTGGCTCCCACATACCAGTGCATCCCTATGGCAGCACCTGGGTCCCCCTCAACACTTCTCATGTACCTTCTGGGTCTTGCCCTGCTCCTGGCAGCGGGATGCAAAGCGCAGAGGGGAGTAGCTGCTAGGTGAGTGGGTTATGTACAGAACAGGGTCAGCAGATAACAACCTGGTGTCCATTGCCATCAGGAGGTTGTGGTTTGCTCTAGTGCTGCTGTGTTGCTCCAAGATCCCATGGAACCATAAAGGAGTTATCGGCAAGAGCTGACAGAGTGGCAACGAGATGGTGTCTTGCTGCTCCCCCAGTGCAGTGAGGAATGGGTGTTATCCTGGTGGGAATGTGGTCCAGGAGCGGGTGGTGAGTCCTAGAGTCATGGAGGAGCTGGAAGCTGGGAAGGGTGAATGAAGCTGTGGGAGTTGCTGCATGTTGATGGCACCTCGAGGATGTGGCAGCGGGAGGGAGCAGAAGCCAACACTGCGGCACACAAAGCGATGGTGGTTGGGGACGTGACTGCAGGGACGGGGACAGCGGGAGAGCTCCGGGTTGGTGTTGTCCCGCCCACCATGGCCATGCCAGTCCCGCCGCGGCAGGAGCTGATGGTCCTTCTGTGCCCACAGGAGCAGGTCACCTCCTCATCCTCACCTCCTGGCTGTGCAGGCAAGAGCTGCTCGCCACCACAGCAATAAGCCCCTGAAGGCCAAGGAGCTTCTGGCTTCTCCTCAAAGCAATCCCAGCTCAGCTTCTGCAGCTGGAGCCAATACCCTCTCCCTGGAGGAACGTTCCCAGTTCTTCCCATTTTGCTGCAGTGGGAGCAGTCTCCCCACAGTTGCCTCCTGTCTGTCCCCGGGGGAAAAGAATACTACAAAGTAAGAGGATGAAGTTGCTCCAGCGGCTGCCATGCTGTCCCCAAAGGGATGGGGACCAGGTCTTGCTGTGATCCTGCTGCTGGCCCTGTGCCCAGGGGAGCCTCCATGCTCCACCACCAGCCTCCACCATGGCCGGGAAAGAAAAGGGGCTGAGCTCCCAGCAAGGGCAGCCTCCACTCCACTCTGAAACATCTCTCCCATGGGAGCAGCCCGGTCACCACGTTCTGCTGCCTTATTTCTTCTCCCCTTGCCCGTCCCCTGCTGGTGTCTCGGGCTCCCACAGGACGAACTCATGGAGCAGCGTGTTTACTGTCTCGGGACACTCCATCATCACCATGTGGCTGCCCTCATCGATCACCTTCAGGAAGGCAATAAGCAGGATCTGCAGGGACACAGTGGTGGGTGTCAGTGCTGGGATGAGTCCCCTGCATTGCAGAACCCTCACCCAGCCCAGCTCCGTCCCGTACCTCAGCCATTCGCTGGTCCTCCTCCACAGGGACGAACTTGTCGTGCATGCCATGGACCAGGAGCACAGGCACAGCCAGCTCTGCATGGTAAACCTCGTCCCCCTCGGGCCAGTACTGCCCACTCATCATGGCGCGCAGAACGAAGGAGGACACGTTGAAGGCATTGCCTTCCTTCAGCAGCTGCTTCTCTTTGGCACCCTGGCGAGCAAAGCCAGCTCTGTGGGATGGAGCCAGCATGGGCAGAGGGTTAATCCAGCGGCAGCAGGGGGATGGAAGCATGAGGGATGCTGCTGGCAGGGCATGGGATGAACACTCACTTGAGGAAGCTCCAGGCCAGGCATGGGGACAGGCAGTGCAGCACACAGGTGGGCATGTTGAAGATGGAGCAGAGACTGGGCTCCAGTGCTGTTGGGCCTCCTCCATTTATCATGATCACCTTATGGACGAGGTCTGGGTACTCATGGGCAAGGAACGTGCAGAAGGACACCCTGTGAGGAGAGACAGACATGCGGACCATGCTCCGACCCCATGGCATGGGGATGCCACATCCCAAGGCTGATCCCAAAGATCCATGGCCAAAGTTCTTCCTGTTTGACCTATGGGGGCACCTCTCTGGGGCAGCGTAACCCCAGTCAAACCCCATAGCTGGTGCTTTGCAGTGCCTGGGCAGAGGGGCTGAGCACAACCACAGCAGGGTGCTGGGACCCATTTAGGTGCTCACCAGTGGGGACCAGCCTTGTCATTCCGCTCTGATCCTGCTGGAGCCTGGCTCCAGTTCCCTTTCCTCCAAGTAGTGCTTTCTGCACAGCTTAGTCTCCATCTAATTGACTTGCTTGGGCTTACTCTATTTATAGGCTGTGCTCTGGGATTAGCTGCATCCCGAGACACACACCAAGATGCACGAGATCAGAACTGAGGGATAACCCCACAGCCCTCCTCTGCTTCTCCTTAAAGCACAGGCTCTGGTGGGTGCTTGCTAACAAGGAGAGGACAAGGTGGGGGGATGAATCCACCCCTCCTGGGACCCCCCTGGTCCCTTACCCATATGAGTGTCCTATCAAGATGTTCCTCTTCTTGGCGTAGCGCTTGAACACGGCCCTCATGTCCTCGGCCAGCGCATAGAAGGTGTACGCTGCGGCAATCTGGGGCGCGGAGCTGCAGCCATGGCCGGCCAGGTCGGGAGCCACCACTTCATAGCCCAGCTTGGCAAAGAAGTCCAGCTGCTCCTTCCAGATGTCCAGCGAGCCCCCCACGCCATGGATGAAGAACAGGACCACATCGCTGTGCGTCCCTTTGCAGCTTGTGATCTGCTTCTTGCAGTCGATGGTGATGACTTTCTTGGGCTTCCGCTTCCGCCGCTTCCCGGGCGCAGCGGCCACGTCCCGCGTGGCACATCCTGGTGTGCCGGTGAGACCCTGTGTGGGAGCTTGCCCGGCCATGTCCGACAGCTCCAGCTCCATGGTGCTGTTGGGCTCCCCAGAGCTGCTGTGGCAGTGCAGGATCTCGGAGTGGACGGCATCGCCCAGGTTCTCGATCACCAGCTGCCCATTGCGGTACACGGTGATCCTGCGCTTGCAGTGCACTGTGCCCCGTGGGTGCTGTGGCTCCTCAGCACACTCTGGGGCCAGGCGGGGAGGTGCGCTGTGCCTCACCCGCAGGATCCTCCCCGGTTTCACCTCCATGAAGCTGTAGCCATTGCTGGATTCAACGCTGTCCAGCGGCCCCACGGCATTGGTTGTCTTGCCCATCAGGCAGCACAGGAGCCCATCGGTAATGCTGTTCAGCATTATGCTCCCTGCAGTGAAGGCAAGAGAGGGGGAAGGAGGAGGCAGGTTAATAGAATCATGGAATGGTTTGGTTTGGAAAGGACCTTAAGATCATCCAGGTCCAACCCTCTGCCGTGGGCAGGGACACCTTCCACTGGAGCCAGTTGCTCCAAGGCCTGTCCAACCTGCCCTTGAACACTGCCAGGGATGGGGTCTTTGCCACTTCTTTGGGCATCCTGTGCCAGCTGGGGAACTGCTGGAGGTCCTGGCTGTGGCACAGGGGGCTGGGGACAGCCTTGTCCCTGCCTGCTCTGCTGCTGACCATAGGCAAAGCCGTAAGTGATGGCAGGATGTGCCTTCAGGGATGCGCTGGGGGGTGAATGTGGTGCTCCCCAAATCCACAGCCCTTAGCCCCCTTCAAACATGCTTCAGTTTCAGATCACAGATGGAGCCAGCACTGCCTCCACGTCCAGTTCTGCCTGGGCCATGTCCCTGTCACTGAGCTGGTGTGACACATGCTGGCCCTGCAGAGATGAGCCCCAACCCATGCAGTGCCCTACGGGCCTCCAAGAAGGGATCTGCTCCAGGTGAGGGAAGGAACACGCAAAGAAAAGACTGTTTGGAATGAAGATGCTATTTCTGGCACCAACTATGGAGCTCAGGAAGGATCCCGCGATGAAACTGCATTCTTTATCCCAATTAAATAAATCTATCTGTATCTCCAGTGTAACCACCACAAGCTGTGGGAGATGGAATTACAGGGATGGGAGATGAAGGTTTTCATTAAAGTCATTCCATAAACCATGTCTGTAAAGAACACAGTGAGAGAACTGGGAGTGACCCAGCACCCTCCCCAGCACCACACATGATGGGGGAACATAGCACTGTCCTTGCTGTCCCCAAGGCTCCTTCCCTGACATGTGCTCTTCCAGATGTGCTCAGGTGGATCTAGAAAAAGGGCTCTGGATATCAGGACCACTGAGCACAGCCCAGAGCAAAGGCAGATACGGGGTAGGAAAAGCTGGTGGCACTGGGGTGGCTCTGGAGAGGACTGAGGGGTCCATGCCTCCCTGGCTGGCAGCGTGATGGGGGTTTAGTATTGCTGAAGCTAAACAGGGTGAATTATTGATTCTGATGGGCACTGAAGCACAGCAGGCGATGAGCACAGGGTCACTCCCTACTGCTCCTGCAGGAGGGAAGGAGAAGGCAAAGCATTCCTGGGGGGACCTGAATGTCTAAATGGCAGCGATGCTGCCAGGAGCAGCCCCATTAGGTCCCCTGAGCACTTGGCAGGATTATGGGCACTTTGCAAAGCCCATGCAAGGCTCTATGTGCTGGGCATGCAGCAGAGCTGGTCCCTGGTGCTCTGTCTCCTTGCTGCTGGCTGGGGAGCTCCTCCAGTGCAGGGCCTGGCCAAGCACTGTGCTAAACACTGTGTCACCCGCCTTGTGCTGCTGCAGGGATGCACTCACCCAGGCTGGGGAGCAAGAGCAGGAGGTTTCAGAGCCCTGGGAAGAGGAAGCCAACTCCATCCCCTGCTGGCAAGGGTCTGCTGTGCTCTGCTGCGTGGCAGGGATCTGGGCACCAGACTGGCTGGAGCCCTGGCTGGAAGCTGCACTGGGATGGCCACAGCACTGCTCTTGCTGTGCCTTCAAGCACCAGCTTGGTGCCAGGCTTGGGCTGCCCTTGATCCCTGAGAAGCGCTGAGCTGGAGATGCTGAAGAGAGACATGGGGTAAGCACAAAACCCAGAGGGAGAGGGGAAAGCAGGCAGAGCCTGAGCCTCACATGGGCACAACTGCAAGTCCTCTTCCAGCTCTGCCCACCCTGCACTGGGCACAGTCCCCCTGGGCTCAGCCTGTCACTGATTAGCCCCTGATTAGCCTAGAGCCTGGCTTTGCCTGCACCTCCATTTCACAGGGTGCTGACAATCGCTCTCTGGATTCCAACCAGGACTTGTGGCCAAACTGCCTCACTATTGATTAGCATTCCAGGATTAACTCAATTAGTCCAGCCTGCTCATTCCTAGCATTGATTTGCTGGAAGGCTCTGTGGGTCAGGATGCTGCAGCAGATGCAGCATGGATCCAGGCTTGGGCCACACAGCTACCTTCTAGCATCAGCAGCTCTGGGTCCAAGCCTGGATCCTCTTGAAGGGCCACTCAGCAGAGCTGAGCCACCTCTACTCAGATCTACCCATGGTCCAGGATGTGTCAGTCACTGCTGGGTATCCAACTGGGAAAACACCATCCGAATCCCATCAGCAAGAGCATCCTGGCTGAGCCATTCATTGGCAAGGTGGGGAATGGAGGAACAGGAGGGGAAGTGACTTGAGTCGATGTCAGGCTTCATCTCTGGGGCTGGGAGGCGAAGCACACGCGTCTCCCACCTCCCACACGCATCCTCTACCATACCACACTGGCTGCTGCAGCCAGAAACATCCAGGGATGTTCTTTCCATGCGATGAAAAGGGCTGGAAATGAAAGTAGATGGATGTGAAGAACTTTGCAAAGATGCTGGTAACCATGGCGATGAGCTGCTTTCCCTCCACATCCTCCTCCATCCCAGCAGCCTTCCATTGGCACTCCCAGCAGAGAGTGAGATTCCGGTTGCATAAAGCCAGGCACAACAATGCATCAACCCGCCACCACTCTCCATGTCCCTTGAGGCTGAGGACACGGCTTGGGCAGGTGGATGGCATTACTCCCATATCGTGCCTCCCCCACCTCCATTATGTCTTCCCCCAGGAAACAGCTCCCATCAGAGAGAGGACGCTGGGATTAATCCCAGGAGGATCATTCATCTCCCAGGTTCAGCTCTAGTCCTGGAGTATCCATGTGCAATTCAGTTTCCCCCTTCCTGCCACCGCGGAGAATATCCCTGCTGGGAAAAAACAACTCCCTGACCTACTTCAGCTCCTTGGCTTTTACACAGCTCGATGGTACCACAGCACAGCTGGAGGAAAATGGGACAAAATGGGATGTGGAAAACCTAATGGGATAATGGGACAGGCAGCGACATGGGGCTGACGTAGAGCCTGTGGGGCTGATGTACAGCCTGTGTAGGTGACATGGAGCACACGGAGTGGTATCTCGGCGCAGTGCTCACACCACATCTGCCTGAGGGATGTGACAAACTTAATGGCCATGCCAGGCTCTTCCCTCACCATCCTTGCTCTGAACAGCATCCTGATCGTGCCTCTTGTGGTGGTGCTGTCCCTGCTGGGTCCCTGCACACAGTGCTGGAGACAGCTGATGTCTCACCTGTCTGGGGTGCTGGGAATGACAAAGATCTCCTCCTCCATGCCTGGTAAAACGTTTCATCCCACTGAGCAAGCCAAAAGCATCATTTACTGCAGGGACAGCACAAGAGGAAGTCAGAGCTGGAGCTGATAGCCATGAACTTCCCTATGGAGACCAGCGAGTCCAAGCTCTACTCAGCACTTCTCTCCCCTTCCCTGCACAGAGCCTTGGGTGCAGCAAGGACTCCACAGCTGCTAATTCCTTTCAAGACCTTGGCGTAGAGGTGCCAGAGAGGAGCAGGAGCTGTGCTGTGGCCAGAACCCAACCTACCATAAGGTTTTGCTCACCTCTAATCCCTTCCCAACAGGGCTCATGAGTGTTAATGGTGCCAAATGCCACTCCTGAGGAATGGGCAAATATTGTGATGCTCTTCTCAGCCTCCTCCAGTCATTCCCTGGGAACGAAGTGGAGAAACTGCGGCATCGAGCAAGAGAACATCTGGTGAAGCCCTGATCTCAGCTACAAGCAAGAAAATGGTTGTGCTGCTTCATCTGGGCCCTGCAAAGGCAACTTCCCTCTGGGGGAAGGTGAAAAAGCCACCTCAGGTGGAGGGTGGCAAGTACCTGGATTTATTCTGCTCTACCCAGCTTCCATGTCCTGGTGGAATTACAGCAGCTTTATGAGGAGTAAGCAGGCAGAAAGGGTTTATCAGGCATACAAATAGAAAAGCACGGAGGCAGCCCTGAGATCCTCAGCACGGGCAGGGATGAGGCTCCTTCCCTGGGGGAGGGAGTCTGGTCCTGTCTGCAGGCAGCAGGGCTCCACTGAGGGCCCCAGAGGACAAGACAAACCACAGTGAGTGCAGAAGGAGGCTGATGGAGGGCAGGACACAGCCCCGATCCGCGCTGCCCCCCCAGCCACAGGCTCTTTAGGAAGGAAGAAGACCTTGAGAAACAAAAGCTCCTGCAATGCACAGCGGGGTAGCCCGTGCGTGACCTCTGGAATGCTGCTTAACCCCCCCCTCTGCTCCCCCCGCAGAGCCGCAGCAAGGCTGGATTCCTTTGGAAGTGAGCATCCTCCAGCAGCAGGATGGAGGGAGCCATGGGAAGGAGGCAGGAGAAGGAGGAATCTCGCCCCCCTGCGCTGCGTGCAGGTGCCCCCTCGGGCTGCAAACGGGAAGCAGAGCAGATTTGCCACGCACATAGCAACAGCAGGACAGAGCCGGCAACCACTCACTGCCATTGCATCACAACAGGAGCTGGCCTTTCACTTGGATCGCCAGGCAGCGTTTTCTAAGCCCGCGGTTAGAGCAGAGTGATTGAAGCACAGCAGCGCAGTGCCGCTGCGAGGCTGCTTTCCTCCTGCCCTGCAAACCAAGCTGATGCCTCTCGAACCCCTTCTCATCAGCTTTGGGAAAAGAAACCCATCTTTTGGCTATTTTGACACCCCCCCACACACACTGTTCTGCACCTTCCTCCCTCAGGTCATGTCCTACATCACTGCTTGTGCTCCAAGCCCTCGGCACAAAAGAAGAGAGGAATGAGAGGATGCTCACCTCATTTATTGACAAGGATGGGCAGGAGCCGAGCTGGCAAAGGAAAAGGCTTAAATCTTGCAGGAGAGGCAGAGCTGGCCGAGGCGGAGAGAGCTGATGCAGGTTGCGGGCTGCAGCAGGGAAGGCTGCTCAGCTTCTCCACTCCTGCAGCTCCAGGTTGCTGTGCCTGTCTGTTGGGAAGGCTGGAGCGATGCCTTCAGCTCAGCTCATCTGCTTGAGACCAACATTTCTCCTTCCATCTTCTCCCCAGGAGAGGCTTCATAGCGGAGCTCTGGGCTTCGGGGGGGCTGTTTGTCCTTGTGGTCTATACCCACAGAAAGCCCCTTAAATCCCTCCTAAAGAGGAGGGCTCTCGGTGTGACAGACAGGGAGATGTGCCAGTCAAAGCAAGGCCCTGCACCGCCTGCGGGGGTGCTGCCAGCAGCGGGGGGGGGGGCAGGAGGACTCATTCTTTTCAGTGAGGGGAGGCCCTTCAGTTACCTGGCACTATTTTCTCACCCTGCTGGTATTTGCAACTGCTAAAGGCCAAGACGGTGTTTGTGCCATGAGTGTGTCAGTGCCACCAGCATGTAGGTGCCACGATGGTGTCAGTGTCACAAGGGTGTCAGTGCCATGATGGCTGTTGGTGCCATCAGGGTGCCAGTGTCATGAGGGTGTAGGTGTCACAAGGGCGTCGTTGCCGCGTGTCAGAGCTCAGCATGGGTGTGCTCAGCAGGAAGGTGCAGATCGCAGCAGCTGGTCCAGGAGCACGACCATGGCTGTCCATTGGGTTTGTATGCACAGCCGTGGCTTCGGGGGTGCTGTCATCACACCCCCTCACCCCAACAGGCTGATTTATGGCGGGGACACAACAACCCAGAACATACACACCCATTAGAGCACACAGGATGGGGGGGGCACAGGATGCTTCACCCTCTTCAGGCTCCCACCCCAGCCCCACTCTGCTTGTCCAGGCGGTGTGGGGTAACAAGGGGACACCCCGTCAGGGCCGAGGCAGCTGCGATGGCGGTGGTGCACGGTGCCCTGGGCCTCCTGTCCCAGAGGGGCACAAACGCCGGTGCTGGCGGCGGCAGAACCACCCTGCCGAGGAACAAACGATCGCTGAGAGGCGGCTTCGGTCCGGTTTGCGCCTGAGATGAGGCCGCGGCTCCCCGCAAAGCCGACACCGGCGGCCGTTGCCATGGTAACGGCTCAGCGCGCCCCGCCTCGTACCATGACTACAAGCCCCATCAGCCATTGCGGAGCGCGGCGGCTGAGGCTGGGTGGAGGGAGCCAATAGCGGGCGGCGTTGTTCGCAGGGCGGGATTAGCCGAGGCGGGCGGAGGGCGATGGCCGCGCTGGGCCGCACTCTGGGCAGCAGGTAACCCGGGAGGGGAGAGGGCGGGCGGGGAGCGGCGTTACCGCCCCCGGGTATGCTGCTCCCCGCCGTGAGCGCGCCCTGGGCTGGGGAGGGGCGTGACCCCCCGCGGCAGGGTCAGCCGTGTCCCTCATGGCTCCACAGGTCCCGTTATGGTCTCGTCCGCGGGAGCGCATCTCACTGTTCTGATGGTGCTTTTCGCTGTTCCCAAAGGTTTCTCGTGTTGCAGCACGCTGCAGCCGGCTCTGTCCAGCTCCGCACAGCCGCTGTGCTCTCCGGGTCCCTGGAGCTGCCCCTCAGAAGCCACCTCCCCTTCAAGCCGGTAGGAATCAGCCCCGGCCCCGTGTCCCCCTGGACCCACCAGCAGATCCGCACCAAAGCGCGAGGCAATGAGTATCAGCCCAACAACCGGAAGCGCAAACGGACCCACGGCTGGATCAAGCGCATCAGCACGCCAGCGGGCATCGAGGTCATCCTGCGGCGCATGCTGAAGGGCAGGAAATCTCTGACCCACTGAAGGCTCTGCGTGTGGGGAAAGCCTAAAGCTTTGGAGTGACCCGAGTGGAGTACCTGTGCCTAGGGGGCTGCACACATGCATCTGTCATGTGTCAGGAGAGTGCAAGGAGTCGTGCTGGCTGAAGGCGAGGCCTCGGAGGGCATTGGTTTAATGCTTGCATTATGAATCGTAATCCTAGTGTCCCTTTGTATGTGTGATTCAAAGAGAAACTGCTGAAAACACGAGCTGTCATTAAAGCCCAGCGCTAATTGAATGCAAAACTTCTCTGCAGTGCCTCTGCCTGTTCCGCTCCCCTGAGTTACTTCATGATCGGGGCGCTGGTTCTGGGCTGCAAATGCGGTGGAGGGGGTGGCACTGCCGTGCGGCCGCTGCTGATGAGCGGCATCTCCGCTGACGGAGCCGCGGGAGATCGGGCCCGGACTACATTTCCCGGCGTGGCCCGCGCCACATCCGGGTTCTCCGGCCCCCCCCGCTCTCAGCGGCCATTTCCGGCCTCCGCGGCCCCCACCCGCGATGAGTGACGGGTG
>JANRGW010047308.1:0-15791 GCA_024733675.1 Psilopsiagon aymara
CTTTCTTTTTTTTTTTTTTTTTTTTTTTTTTTTTCTCCTTATTCTTTTTTTCTGTTTGCTTGGTTTTTTTTTTACCCTCCTTTTTGCCCTTAGAAGTTGTATGTTAAACTTCACCTTGCAGAGGGGAACCTGGAGAGGGCAGGAAGGTGGGATAGAGTACCTGACTGGGACATATGTGCCTCAGCATCCTAAGTATCTCACTGAAAGGTCTCTGCCACCTAAGCAGCCTTGATATGTTAACACTGGTGCAAACAGCTAGAAGCTTCTCTGTCATCTTGGAAGACAGCTAGTTAACACAACATGGATGCCCTTGAGATCTAGTTGTAGAGATGAATGGCATAGCTAAGACAAACACCAAGAGGATCAGTGAAGTCAGGATACTGCCTGTTCTGCCTCCAGTAAGAAAGGAAAGGCTAGTGGGATTCAGAAAGGAAAAATCATGAGGTTTATTCAACATTTACTTCCCAGCTTAATTCAATTTCCAGTTTAGCTTTACAGCTCACCTTCAAGATAGAAAATTCATGTCCTGAATCACGAACAAGTATTCCTGCACTGCAGTTCTAGTTTTAGATTAAATATCATCTGAGCACTTTGGCTATAAATGAGCTTTACATTTACAGGTGCTGTAGTTAAAGTTACCAGCTGAAACAAACCATGACAATTTCATTTACTTTTTTCCAAGTCTGAGTCTTAATACAGCTTTCCTACTGTGGAAAAAAGGAAGTGCCTAACACTAGAAATCCAGAGATTGGACCAGCCACTGAGGTTTATATTGTATACTTGCCTTGGTTTTCAGACCAGATTTGGTAAAGCATATTTTAGGTAAGCTCAGGGCTAACCCAGAAATCCTTCAAGACTTTTTCTCCAAATGTCATCCTTCCACAGCCTGCCAGAGAGCTAGAAAATAGGTGCTGCCTCATATCAGACCTAACCTAGAATTACACAATAGAATGGCATCCAGGAACTCAGATTTGAGCTCTTTGGTGTGCTAAGACACATTCAACCATAAACTAAAAGACTCTTCCCTCAGACTGGCTCAAGGCAAGCAAAATTGCGTTTGGGTAGCCTGGAAAAGCTTTTCCATTTTGAAGGCATCATGAATCTGCTCAAGTTTCCTAGTGAGCACAATGGGCTTTGTGGCACTTCATAGCACGTAGCATACCCCTGAGTAACTGCTGAGTAAGCCACACGGACAAGTCTCTATGCATCAAAGAGGAGTGCAATTGAAGGGGTTTTGCATGTGGAAAAATAAACCACTACCATGAAAGCAGAAGAAAGAGACAGGGGTTCATGGAGTATTTGTGAATGGCTCATTTATTTTTCCAAAACTACAAGAGATGTGCTCTCTCAGTACCTCTAGGACTTCAACACAGAGCCCAGCAATGTTTGCTCCCTCTCCAACCTAAGCCTGCAGAGACCTAACTCTCATGCACGCCTGAGCCTCCTCTGTCAAATAAACAGCATCCTACAAAGCACATCTGGTGAGTGAAGACCCAGACTGCCAGTTGGAAACCCATCAGCTGGCTTGGGTGCAAGAGGAAGCCCTGAGACTCCCAGGGCTGTAATGATGGAGGGGAAGAGCCGAATATGCACAATCTGATGAGTCAATTAAAACAATCTATAATATTTTTCGGTAACACAAAGGCAAGGAAAAGCCCTGTCTGACATGCACAGCAACTCACTCAATTTGCTCTGCTGCTTGGCTTTATCTCCAGAGAGCTTCTAACTCTAACTTGTATAGTGGCATTACATGCAACTTACTTGCGCACCCAAGCTCTTACGTTGGAGATATCTTCTGTAAGTGAGGGTGATCAACCTTCCCCTCCGTTAGCAGTGCAAGTGACATTAAAAGAAGGTGAACAACTGCCCACTGAGCTCAGCAAGTAACTTGTTTATTATCAACGAACAAAAGACTGGACTTTCCTTATCTGAGCCTGAAATTGGAGAGCTTTCACTAATATTTGCTTGCCTAAATTAAAAAAAAAAAAAGAAAAAAAAAAGGAAAAAAAAAAAAAGAAGGGGGAAAAAAGGGAGGGGGAGAGCTGTTTCTAAAAACCATACCAAACCAAAATAACAATCCAGCCCCAGCATTTTATTCAATGTGTGCTAGCTTCACAAGCCCTGGAAGTTATTATCTACATGGGAAGAATAAGAAATCAACAGTTCTGACCAGCAACAATGGCTGCAGAGAAAGAGTGTTTGGCAGCAGCTCACAGGCAGGGAGGAGCGAAGGAATGCAATGAAGAAGAGGAATGCAACGCTCTGCATGACCTACAATATTAACAGCACCCTGCATTGTGGGCCACCCCATTATTTTGATCACAACCACAATTTGCTTAATTGCTATTCCTCAAAAATGACAGAAGACAAGTGTTTGAATCAATTAGCTGTCGTTTCTTATTATTCCTTGAGTCTGTTTTGCTCAATTTTCCAGCTTCTTTAACTGGAAAGCTGTTGTAAAAATTAATATACGTACCAAAGAAAAATCAGATGCTCATTTTATTTATTTAGTTGCTGGAGACATACACTCTGGTTTAAATTACAATGGATTATCTGACTAAACTGTTGGGGGAATATTAACTATATCTTTAAGAAGCCTCACTCTCTCTCTCTTTCTCTAATTCTTTATAAAATGCTTTGAAGGCTCTCCAAATTATTTTTTTCATTATTAAACAAGCATTTCAGATTTGTTATCTTACCTTTCATAATGTCTGCGAGTACATGTAGCAGCACTTGTGCTTCCAGGGTTACCACCTAATTCATCATAAATATGTTTCCATTGTCGACGGGCTGTTATCTGTAAAAATGGCAATGGAAAATTTAATCTTGCATCTTTACAGATTCTACAGTGTTTGAGTTCACAACAACAAATGAATGTGTGACACTTTCAGAACAGCATGTACTACAAGCACTATAAAAGTCCCTACAGAATATATAGAGTACACAGAGCTTTGGGTGTCTTTTCTTTTTTTTTTTTTTTTGTAAGTTAGCACTATGTCTATTTTCTGTCTCTCTAAAATGGAGTGTTCTGACTGATTCATTATCAAATCACAAGCAATACAGCCTCACAAAAGGGAATCTCAATCAATGCAGGGTCATTAACCATCAGAAGTTATGCAGACAAATCCCATGGTGAATTATGAAAATGAACCTCAAACCATACTCAGCACAAATAATGATTACATAGTTATTTTAACTGAATTAGAGAAAATAAATCTGCTGCAAAACCCAAATCCACCAAAGAATTCTGTAAATCCACAAAAGCATAGTCCATAACTCTATATGTTTCAAGCTGTTTATTTTTGTCCATTTATGTCAGTAAAATATATAGATCAAATAATAATGAAAACATACTCCAATGTTAATATCTGAGCTATGTACTTTATTGGACCACGCTGATGAAAATAAACATCTCGTAACATATTGAGTTGCATACCACGGTTCTGTTTTTTCTGTACAGAAATTAGGATTATACAGAGTAACAGATGGAAGACCTGGCAAAAGAATTGTTTCTGAATACACTTCATTATTTTATGTATTCCGCTATATTTAAAACAGGAAGAAAAACAGGAATAAGACAAGCACAACAGATCACCCTCTTTTGCCTGCAGCTCATAAAGAAGGCCAGTGGAAAATTGTGGGGGGGAATTTTTTGGAGAATTTTGTCATTTGCTGTGGAATGCTGTGGATTTTAATATATTCAGCCCCGGAGGCTTCTTCTGAGTTACCCACAGAGCAGTCAATGGCATTTACTGAGGAGCTAAAGGCAGCAATCAGGAGAAAACAAATATTACAACTTGCAATCTGAGGCCTGTAATTTTAATCCAAACAAGAGGAGATAGCTACCTTCATTAAATATTATAGGGTAAGAGGCATTTCTTTTTTGCTCAATATAAAAGGAAAACCCTTCCTTTGCAGAAATTATTCTCCAAAGCCAAAAGTATGGCTGGAGACTTATCATTTGATAATGTTATGATTTCTTCAAGTTTATTGTTTATACAGTTCTCCTTAGTAAACATCACCATCTCCAACTCACTATTAGCACCTTGATGTATTTTGCACCTATAGATAAAAAAAAAAAGTATTTTATCTTAAACCTTATTTAAAGCAAAATGGACTGCATTACTGAATAACTGCATGCACTTATTTTCTGTCTTCTGTAACCAACCCAAAGATAACAGGCACAAGAGAGGAACTGCAATTCAAGGATAAATCCTGCACAAAGTAATTATTCACACACAAATCAAACACTCATCTGAGGATCAGGTTAATTTTAAGTCTATTTTGTTTAAGTTCTTATGTAGTCTCTTCCCTAGGCTACCCACACTTCTACCTATTATTACTGCTAAAAGCCTTGAAGAACTGGAGTCCTAATGAATGAAACATAAAGAACATCACCTTCTGAGAATATGAACAGATACATCTTCTGCAACCTGAAAGGTCAAAAAAAGTTGGACCAAGTACCCTGCTGTGGAGGAATGCCTGGATGTGAAGCTACTCCTCGGCCTGCCTCCCACAGGTATGGGGACAGGCAAAGGCCAGAGGCACAGCCAGATAGCCCTTGCCTTCCTGTAGCTCACAGATACCCTGAGGACTGCTGCAAGTGGTTTTATATTAAATCAAGTCTCTGACAGCTTTGCAGACTAGGGGAAGAAAGATGCACAAAGCCAATTTGGGGTCTATGCTCTGCTCCTCTGGCAAGCACAGCCTGGCTGGCTTGCAAGGCTGTGGGCCAGAACCTGATGCTTTGGCTAAGTACAGTGATGCTGTGCAGAAAGCTATACATGAAAGCAAAGGATTAATCAGCAAGACGACTACTGCAAGTCCCCTTTTTAAACATCCCAATGTGACTAAGAAGCACGGTCTCTATTTTCAATAGTAAAATGTAAACTTTGGAGCCCACGTGGCATTAACTATGAGCTGACTCGAGTCAATCCTAAAGTTGTGTTTACTGATGTTCCAGCTTCGACAAGAAAAGTGAATCCTTTTGAGATCCCTGCATCATTTTTGGTGTTTCTTTCCTCTGTGTTGCTTAGAATAATAGCATTTTCACAAACATTTGCCCAGTTTTATCCAATTCTGCCTCTATAATGGACCAGAACTCCTCAGTATTAAGCAGAGCTGTGCCCTCCCACATACAGACCTGAGCTGAAATTTAACATTCCCTGAAATGACTATTATTCTTAACTCAACAAAGACTGGGGTTAAGTTTTCCTCTGCTCTGGAATGCTTTATTTTTTTATGCTTAATAAACTTCAAAGGACTAAAGTAACTGGTAAATTGCATCCTTAAACAGTCTGAGCAAAATGCTGCACTGTGGAAACTTCTCATGTTGGCCACATCCAAACTGAGGACTGCTTTCTTCTCTCGTACAGGTCTGTCTCAGCCACCACAGTGATAAAGAACTTTCCAAAGACCCGGGAAAGGCCAGTGTTTGGCAATGCTCTGCTTATGGTTACTGTTCCTACTAAAAATGCCAGTCTTGGCTCTCTTACACAGTGGTTGTAACTGAAAGGACTTATACACGCTCCTTGCTAGTACTATGTTTATGACCAGGCCACATGAGGAACAGAAAGGCAGGTAACAAAAGGTATGAAAATGGTAATATATTTTAGCTGTCTGGGCAGCGAATTTCCCATGAATATTCAGAAGCAAAGTGTTGTTTTTTTAAGGACGCGGAGCTGTAGTGGTGTAAGACAACTAAGATCTTGCAAAAGCTTTAACAAATGTCCTCACCACTTCCATTTCACACTTTTGATTAATTCAGTTTTATGATGTAAGCTGACCCGCTCCAGCAGAAAACATACAGAAGACAAAGAACCTTTGCTGCTTTAGTTCTCCAATTTGTTTTCCCTATGCCTACCAGTATACACATCCCTTCAGTGCTTGCCACATTTCTGAAAGCGCAGGCTCACACATTAATCAAGGCAATTGCACAGGCCAGTCTCATCTCTGACAGCTTCCAATTCTAATGATGGCTTTAGTTTTAAAGTAGCCTTCTGTTTTCCAGACCCCTCCCAAAATTTGCTCCAACCTATAGCTTCACTGTTCTAGAGCTGGGCCTGTTGGAAGCCAGGAACTTTGAAAACCTCCATGACATCTTTCCCAATCAACAGACTTTGGAGTTAAGCAAGGAACTGCTCTGTCCACGGACCTGACAGCATATCTGATCTGGTTCCTACAGACACAGTATTAGGCAGTGACTGGTACTCAAGAACAACCAAATAAAAACAATGATCTTATCTATTAAAGGCCTGTTTACACATAGGCTTTTAATGATGTCTTCTGCTTTGAGAAATCTTAAGGTCTTCTGTACTGCAATCCCAGCTCCCTTCCTCATGAAAAAGCTTCTTGCTTATTTCCCGCTGCAAGTATAACGGGAGATTTTCTGGTCATGGTATCTGATGTTCACAACACTTCAAAACAGAGCTCTGGGTATTAGCTCTGTATGAAACAAACCCAGGTAGCTTTGCATTCCACTGATATATGAATTTCTTTGGGCCTGCCCAGATGCAGGACAGCTGTATATGCCAATCATTAATTTTTAAAAACTAAAGCCCTTTATCGTTGCTTCCAGGAGCAGTAGCTAAATGGGATCCTACTGACCTTCCACAAAAATTAAGCTGCTACACACAAAGGTTAAATTCCACCTAATTTTATTTTTAACCTTTATCTTTCTAAGATATCTCCAGGTAGAGTATACTCAGCATGGCAGCCTTCTGCAAACATGCCAAGGCACTCCTTTTGTCTTGGCTCTAAACAAAAAACACCACTTCCTAACTTGCCAAGGACAACTCTTTAGGCAAGTCCTGGAAGTTTCCCATCTATGAACCTTATACTCACTTGACTTAGGCTGACTGGGAAAATCCCAGCTAATGGTTGTTAAATTCCACGGCAATTGAGCCCCCTAGAATGTGACATTGTTTTGCATTTCATCCAAGGATTTGGGGACATTTTAAATCATTCACACTGTGAAGGTCTGCTACACTGTGCTTACCAATGCACTCTATTATTAGTAACAAAGATGCTCATTTAATATATCTTTTGTTTAAGAGAAACATGATCCCACCAATTCCAAAGAGGCAGATTCATTTGTTAAGGACTTAAAACAATTTGTACAGATTGCTATTTTTATTAAGCCTGTATTATGTTCAACAAGAAGTGCATAGGAGTGTTGTATTACGCAGTTACAGATGACAGCTAAGAATTAGTAATCAGATAATGGACAGATGAGAAATGCCCCTTGCAAGTACTCCAAACAGGAGAGCCTTTAAATATGACACACAATCATGACTTGACATTACTAGATATCCTGTATGTATATCCCATATGTCCAGGTAATACTCTCTGTCAAGCCTCACTGGATACATTCCAGTGATACACAACAACAAGGGAAAGTCAGGGAGACGGCTAAGAAAGTTGTTCTCTGCATTTCAAATCCAGTCGCTGGCTGGTTTATTCACTTTCAGATTCTTAACCAACAGGACTGAACTCAGAGCCCTTTCACTGTTCTATAATCTGGGCAGAAGCTGGAAAACACTGTACATAATGTCTGCTCATTTCTCAAAGATGTTTTTAAAACTCCATTGAAGCATCCATACATGGACAAGGCGGACAGGGCCAAGACAGAACTGAAAATGGGCTGACTATCATTGTTCTACCAAACACAAGGCTGTAAAGTTTGCAACTACTTTAATTGGGAAGGTTTCTACACTTACTAGTAAAGAACTAGCCATCTGACCACTCTAAGATCCCAGATATGATTTTAACCAGTCTTTTGTTTCCTGTTCATGAAACAGCTGTCACACCCTAAGCCAAATATCTAATTTCAAATATTACTGTCTTCATAATACTTCCAAGAGAAAAGACTCATTTCTATCTCAATGCCCAAACCAGAAACTTCTGAGGTTTTAAAACAAGTCAAAGATGATGAAGCTCTTACAATGCAGAAATCACTTGTTCAAGTCAGATGGCAGGGTCCATAGATAAACATATATTACTCAGAACAAGTTCAAGAAAGCCCTTGATCTGCGTCATCATCAGATACCGGTACAGTGTGTCTGAGTGGTGGATTCTGGTCATTACTGAATTATAGCGCTCATTCACAATTTCTATATCTAAGCAGACCTGCCTAAGGTTCTCGACATGATACTGAGGTACATGTTACCCCAGTCATCCCCTGTCTTGCTGAAAAATGGATCATGAATCAAACACAAAAGCCTCTTAGCAGTGCTTGCCATGATAAAATATATACACACAAACACAGCTTGGCAAACTCAATGAGTATCAACTGGTCATAAAATAATAAAATCCAGGGTGTGCACAGGTCAAAGTATTGCAACAGTTACTGGTTTAGCATTCAAGGAATGTAAAGCAAAGGCAGGTAAATATTGAGGATGAGTTTCTTAACAGAGGAGAATGAGGTCAGGAAACCTCGTGCTTCACGTACAACTTAAGTTACATCACAATGGTCCTCCCAACTTCAGCTCTTCTGCAGAGAGCACAGATGCCATTCACATCATAAAAACAGTATCAGGCCCACCACTTCAGCCAGTCTCAAACCAAAGCGGGGCTCCCAGATGTGTCAGAGGGTGTCAGATAAGCTTGTCTTGCCATTTACTGATCAGCAAGCAATTGCTTAGTTTCTTCTCTATGAAGAAATAAGCAGCCCTGGTACATTTCATCAGAGGTGACAAATGCCCCTAAACAATAGAGAACATCTGTCGCTGAGAAAAGGACAGGAGCTCTGAAGCAAGGGTGGATCGATGCCACCCTGGATGACACTCTCACATATGTGATCCTTCCCCTCTAATCCTCTCATGTTTCTGCTACTGGACCTGGCGCTCTGGCCTTGTATTCACAAACTCACCATCCTGTTTCTGCTCTGCTCCAGGCACAGAGGTTCACCTTCTCCAGCATTTCTAAATACATCCCTCTCCCTCTCATTCTGGCACTAAAATTCAGATCTCTCCGGCAAGTAACCACTTTGGCATCCCTGCTTTTCTACTTGGTCTCTCCAAGCAAATCTGAAACACTGCTGCAAAAATCTCCCATCTCCCTATGGACTCTGAACACATCACTCTCAGTTTCCCTCCCAGCCTTCCCTTGTGCTCTGAATCAAATTCTAGATGTTAGCCCTCATTTTCACTGCACTTTACAACTCACTGCAATTACTGTTGGCTCATAATTGCTGTAACTATCTATCTACAGTAGCTATTCATTCATATATACCCGTGAGCACACCTACACCCACCCCTGTACATAAGCATGGTATGTGCTGATTAATGAAAGATAAAGGAACCATAAAAGCCAAATCAAGCATAGATTTTTGTTGAGAATGTTAGATTTTATGTTTCATGAAATCCCAGCCACACCCATGCTAATCAACCTGGGCCGCTGACTTATAGAACAATGTGTTTTATTGTAAGGAAGGAAAACAGTGAGTCTTGTATTTTGGTTCAAACGACTTTCAGTTTCTTGATAGTGCATTTCTTCTTGTTATTTCTCTACAGCACAGATATGTCCTAGATTTCTTCACAAACAAAGCAAAAATAATTTCTTTCATCCAACTGCGGCAGGAACTGAACAACTTAATCTGATCACTGTGTGCAAAGAAAATATTTCCAATGATGACATCTTCCTATGTCAATTGTTTTTTATTACAGATGTCATCTTGATGTGCCATATTAATGCAGCTCTTTCTTCCCATTTCAAGATTTTAATCTAAGTTTGTTGCTCTAATATTTTATTGGTTAAAAATACATGCTGTAAAATCCATGGCCATCAAATTTTCTTGCGAACTAAAAATAAACTGCTCTTGTCAGATATGGTTAGCTGATAAAAAGTGTCAGAGATTTTTCTGAATTACTCTGATAACTTCCTGTTTATGTGGCACTGACCCTTGTCTAATAAAGATCTTTTACACTTGGAATAAGAGAAGATACTGCAGCATACTATTCCTTAATGGACAATGCTGATTACTTTTGAAAGCCTTTAATACATTTCCCATATTAGACATGAACAGATGTCAGGGATGTTGCCAAGTGAAATTTCTTTTATGCAATCTTGGCTTGTTGTACAATAATAGCCTTTTCTCAACATGGGAAAAAATTACAGACCCAACTAATTTCCTTGACAGGGAAGAGTTACATATGTTTTCCACTTGTAGTTTTTACGACAAGTTTACAATTTTGCCAAACCTGGAACTAATTGGGACTGCTTCCAAAAATGGTCCAATAAACCCACAATGCATACAGCTAGCCTAAAATGCATCAAATGACTGTTTGCTTTCACATTTTTTTTCTAACAGGGAAAAGTTAAGATTGCACAATTATTTCATTTAAGTTACTTAAACACTTACTGTTTCATATCCTCCCAGTTTTTGAGCAGCTTGAAACATAGTCCAAAGGTTAACTGTTAGAGGGACAATAAGTATTTAGATAAGCATTGCATTAACCAACATATTTCAAAGAAATGAAAATTAAACATTTTTTTTTAAAAAAAAGGAAAGAAAAATAGAGAAAAAAAGCTCACAGCCCTTGAAAAAGCTTCTGTGTAACATTTTCCAAAGAGGTATTTACATAATCTGAAGAGTAAATATTAGTCCATACGATATATAATTTTAATTACATATGAGAGAACACACTTAAGATTCCTTAACAGGATTGGAAAAATACACTGAGACAAAAGTAATGGGCTCATTTGACTTTGCTGATAAGAGGCACTGTGTAATGATTGTAGCATGTTTCCATAACTTTGATAAAAATTACTAAATGGCAAGAATGTTGCTTTTAATTATTTGTTTAACACTGATTTCATCAGCAAGCAAGCATGAGCCACACACTGGATAACAGAGAAAGACTATTGATTAAACAACAATATCCAGTATTTATGGGAGCTCAGATAATGGCCTCCCTAATCAATAAACAATAAGCTGTGTTCTAACAGGTCCTGCGTGAATGAACCCAGAGGGAGCACAAATGAAAATTACCATAATAATTATGGTATGAATGGTTGTGCCTTGCCCATGGCTGTGGGGTCGAAAGAGCAAAGACAACTCAATTCAAAAGACGTGCTAACTCTTCTTCCTGGAAGAATGTCTCCCCTCTAATGTGCTTTTCATCCTGGCCCACTATTGCATGGGGCACTGCTTGCTGCTGGTGTCTTTATTTTAGTTTAGTTTAAATTTTTATCTTAATTGCTAGGAAAAAAATATCTTGTGCTCTATGAAATGCATACGCACAACTTCACTAACAGTGATTCCCCATAGATGCACTACAAATACTTCAGGCTAGGCACAGCAATAATGTTACGGACCACACAGGACAGGATCTCTTCCTTCACAGGGGGATTCTCCTGTGTGTACATACTGCCTCTTCCCACTAACCTATTTATACTGGCAATGTTTGCACAAGTCTTGCTGGACAAATACAAAGCCCTGTCCTGCAAACATTTCTACTCCTCTCAGAATACTTTCTCTTGGCATTTAAGTATTTGCCGGATCAGGCCCCTAATTTATAATGAATGTCAGGCAACTTCCAGTGTTTTTCAGTGAAATATTAGCAGAGAGCTGTACCCCTGGTGCAGCATTTTAGAAATACTACTTCAGCTTGTCTTTCAAACCTACCCTGTCCCCATTCTTGCAGAAGTGCAGAATAAAATGGAGCAGAAGGGAGGAAATCCTCTCTTCAACACAAAATATTCTGAAAGCCTCATTGAACCTTGTACTGTTTCAAAGCTATCAAGAGCTTTGCTTAGGCCTTGATTTAATCTGAATCAATGCATAATGCAACGACTCTGTTCATAGTACATTAATTTTACTTCCATTTCAAGCAGCCAGTTTTCAGACAAACACTGTAATCATTCGGAGTTATTTAAGTTTATAATGGCTGCTGGAGGCCTGTTGCAATCAGTGCCAATTGCTATTAGGTATGTAAATTGTTATGTAAAACATACAGGTTTGACATTCTTCATCAAAATAACACATGGTTTTAATCTGGAAGATAAATTAGAGTAAATAATATTTCAATCCATGAAGTTTTCCCTTTAAGGAAATAAAGGAAATACAGAACATTCGATCAATAGATAAGGAGCAAAAAATACCCCCATTTACAGCTTTTGTTGGAAACTCTGAAAGATCTGCACTGCACTGCAATATTTATGTAAAATTTAGTTGCAACTGTATCTTCTCCACCTACAATTGCTTTACAGATTGTGTCACTACAAACTGTACATGCCAAAGCAATTCTAAACACTGCATTCTGTATTAAACAGATACAGTCTGGTTTTATATTCTCCAAAGTCAGAAATTTATTAACTATAAACACATTTTGGGGCTTAAAAATATGATCCCTTTTGTGCCTTTCTTGACCACTTTTAAATGTCTTCCTTTAATATTTGTCCCTTCATAAAGAACATCTGGGCACAATAAAGATACGTCATATTATTAACTCAGAAGAAAGGCATTACAGACGCTGCAGATTTACAAAACAGAAAACTAGAGTTTTCAACATGCCTATTTCTAGTCATAATCAGCAGATTTAAACCTATAAATATCTGGCAGCAACTACCCCAAGAAAGAAGAGATGAAAATCTAGGCATAAGAGTGAAATGCCTGGACTGGAAAATGTGTAGATATAAACATGGTCCCCCCATCCATAAGGCTTTAAATTAGGCTTTGTGTGCAAATGTTTTCTCCAGAGAAGCCAAACCGCTCTAAAATGTCAACAAGAAAGTGAGAAAAAAGATACTTACTCTGCTTAAAACCTAAATAGGGTATTCGTTCAATTGGTGTTTTTCTTTCTTTCATATATTTATAAAGAGCCACAAGGAAAGCCTGCTCATCAGCTCTGCATTCTTCACCTATGGCAATCTTTGATTTATCCTCACTTGAGCCTTTTTTACAGTTGCTGTTGTTACTCTTGGGTTTGGGCAAAGCTGACTTAGCCTCATATTTTACCTGGGAAAAGAAAAGATGTCATATCAGATCTGGGTAACCTTTAATTTTCACTTAAGGAATAAATATCCTCTCCTAGCAGAATGGTTTGTTGAAAAAAAATGAAGGCCAAACCACGCAACTGTGTTTTAGGGGAAACAAAGGATGCTATTTATAGAGCTAAATGTCTTGTTCTGAATCTTAGTCACAACATTTTTAAATAGCCACATCTTTAAATCATTATAACCCATTGGTAATGCTCTCCAGATCTGCATTTTTATGACTATACATTGCTATGTCACAGACATCTCTCACATACACTTGCCATTAGCAAGTCTAATAATAACCTTCGTTCCAGGACTGACACTGAGCATTGTCAACTCCCATAGACAACCCTCAGAGCTGAGGGTGCTCAGCCCCTTTCAGGAACGCTCAGAAGCCATCTCTGGAACGACATATTTTTCCTTCTTTTGGCCCATCAAAATAAAAGCAAACCTTGGCAGGCCTTACCCAGGCAGAGCTCTCAGCACACACAAGTGGAGGTTCTGCTGTAGCACAGACTTAAGTCAAGTGGGTTTGAGCATCTGCTTAAACTTAAGCACTGACCTAAGTATTTAGCAGATGGAAGAAGCTGGTAGCCGAAGCCTTTACTGGTAGACACTAGCAGTTCCAATGCACACAAGCCCCGGAGCTTCACATCTCCCACTGGCCTCCCCAGCAGATGAATGCCAGTCAGGAAGTTAACAAATTGGAACCACTTTACCTCATCAGTATTCAAACATGGGGGAAACTATCCAGCAAGCCTGGCTTAATCCTGCAGTCCTCCTGAAGATAATCCTCTCATTGAATCAAGCAAATTACAACTCGAGCATTCTCATAATTCACACATACAGCAACAACAAAAAAGAGCAGAATTTTGCAAACTAATAGTTAAAAGCTGTCCATGACTGAGACCAGGTGCATTTTCGGTGAAATACTAGAAGTCCTCTAATACAAAGTAGTGGAGATGGTTACATGCATTTTCATTTGCACTGTTCCTTCAATGCTTTTGAGTGCTGCAAAGAGCCTTCTGGCAGCTCCATACCCCATCCAAGACATGTCCTTTGTGCTCCCAGATGCAGCAGGGAGACTGTGCGAGACAGTATTTGGTATTTTAGGAGGATAGCATTGGAAAGCAGGGTATCTTGCTGAACAAGAGAGGAGCTATTGGTCAAGTAAGTTGTTGACTCTCCTTCACTCTTGTCACTTTAAAACCAAATGCTTCCTGGGAATCTGTTGGCATTTTGGAAGTAAGTGCTATGAAGAGCATTACATGGATGCTTGTAAGCAAACAAGAAACATGTAATTGCAAAGACAGTGATGTGCTTATTTTTTCTCAATAAAGCTACTGTGTGTTTCCGCCTCAGTGAAAGCAAAATCTTTTCTACTCCTCCACAGTATTAACTTTGGAGAAAGCACTGACTTAAGGTTAGCTGCCTCCATAGTTCTCCACAAATGTTAACCAAAGCAACATCAACTACCAACCAAAGGAGACGAGTGGCTAAAATCTTCCAAGGTAGTCAATGCTGCTGAAAAATCTCGCTGTTAGACACTGCAGGGTACAAGCTTGCACCTCCTAGGCAATGCAGCAGGGACTGGGAAATGGTCCTTCTGCAGGATTTTTCTTCATCACTTGCTGCTGAAGTATGTCTGCTCTACTGCTCAATATTCTCTGGTTGTATGGTTCAGAGAGATATTGTCTTCCTATCACATAAGACACCATGCTCTGCCGTTTAGTAACAGATATCTTTGATGATTAAACTTCTGTAAAGATCCTGGGTTTCATCCAAAACTCAATGGAGCTAATGGATTTTTTTTCCTATTAAATTAACTTTGGATTTCCTCGTCCACTTTTCAGTTCAGAAAACCCCTTGTCTTTTTTACTTTGGCTCTTCACGAAATTCTTTAACAGCTACCCCTTATAAAGTTTAGATTACATTGTCATAGTTTCCAGTGCTACACTGAAGACTGGTTTAGCACTCCCAATATGAACCCATGATTTAAATAAATTTAAGGGTTTTAATTTGAGCTGCAAATTTGTTGCAAACAAAAACTTGGAACAAATTCACTGGACCTGGGAACAATTTCTCAGTTTTGTCACCCACTTGATAGGTAAAGCCAATCAATCAATCTTTTAAATGGAATTTGTTTTCCAAACCAGACAATTCAAAACAGTGCTTGCAAGACATGCTAGGCACAAATGCTAAATGAAATCAGAGCTCACTGCTGTACAAGTAAATTAATGGTAAGGGATGTTACTTCCAAGGAGACAAAAGGAAACAAAGAAGTAAGATTAAAAAAGTCACCAGGAGTGAGAATATCTCATCTTACACACAACCTCCTTCACTCAAGTGTACAGAGAAGTAAGGTCAAAGTGCCTGTGGAATTCAAAGGTGCCAAAATGCAATGGATTAACTCCAAGCAGTGTAAGATTCAACAAAGCTTCGATAAAGGCTGCAATGCTCCACCCGCTTGGCGCTCAAGGCACAAGTCTCACTCTGGAACTTCCCCACTGTTTGACAGCAGATACAGATGAATGCAATGACCAGTGATTAACGAGAACCAAAAGGGCTAAATGACATTCTGGATAACACTGGTGTAAATCCAGCATAAAAGTATCAAAGCCAGTAATAGCAATGCCAGATCCTGTTCAACATCTTTGTTGGTGACATGGACAAGTGGGGATTGAGTGTGCGCTCAGCAAGTTTGCTGATGACACCAAGCTGGGTGGTTCGGTTGATACGCTGGAGGGAAGGAATGCCATCCAGAGGGACCCTGACACGCTTGTGAGGTGGGCTGATGCCAACCTGATGAAGTT
>JANRGW010047311.1:0-14260 GCA_024733675.1 Psilopsiagon aymara
GCAGGATCACCTCCCTCGACCTGCTGGTCACACTCCTTTTGATGCAGCCCAGGATACGGTTGGCTTTCTGGGCTGCGGGTGCACTTCTTCACAAGTTACATGCTGCATCCACAACACTGAAGCCATTCAGCGGAATGGATTCACAGCAGAGACTATTATTTCCAACTCAGTTCTCAAGTTTCCTGGGAGTACATTCCAGACTATGGAAGCATCCTGAGACAATAAGAGCAGACTGCTCTGGTCTGTGTCCCAGTTTCATCTCATTTGCATCTTCACTGTAGTGAACAGGTTTCAGAGACAACTTAATAAAGCCACTGGATAATCACTTCTAAATCCAAAAGGGTATTTTTCTTTGTAAATGCAAAGCGCTTTAATAAAAAGAAAAAAAGAAAAAAAAAAAAAAAAAAAGAGGGCTTAAGGGTTCCCTTTCTTCAGTACAGATCAGTCAAAAATGCACTAATTTTATGAAAGAGAGCTCTCTCTTTAATAGAGTGCTTGGAAACAACTGGTAGCTAGTTTTATCTAAAACAACATTCATCTACAGAATTAATTAGGCTTGCGTAAGTCAATTTTCCTCAGTTTTACAGAAACCTTGTTTGAAATTTCAGCTACAAAGATTTCAGAATAGAAAACACTAACGGAGCAAGTCACACATGTAGTTAAAGTCTTTAAAAACAGACAGGCCAGTTAACATTAACAGAAAGTATGTTGGAGACCAAAGACAGTGCCAGCTGTAAGACTGTTAGCATAACAACTGAGACCAAGCCACTAGGCCTTGGTTGCCATAACTTGGCTATTTAGCATGAGGATGACTCAGCGCTTCAAAACACCACCACAAGTAAGGACCTGCCCTCCTGGTTGGCCTGATATACAGTAAGTTACAGTTCAGGTATGTAGGCACCCTTGCATCTGCTTCTGTAAGTTGCTTACAAGCAGGGACATCCCTAATGGGAAAATATGATAACAATTTGAATGAAGAACCAAGCACACAGCTCATGAGTATTAGCAGTTAATCAACAATACTAAGCTAAAAGTTAAACAGCTGTAAGAATCCTGATTAATACTAACCCATAGACTATCGCTGTAGCCCTAACTTAACTGAACAGGGTAAGAAAACCACAAGTTAAGTAACTTACCAAACTGTATGAATGTATGCTTTAGATAAAATTGTATCGAGATGAAAAGTAGGTATAAAAGAACCCGTAAGATTTACTGTTCTTTGGACACATGTATGGTGGTTTGAACCCCCACACGTTCCTGGCACCAATAAAGGTTTGTGCTTTACTTTACAGTGTGTACTGTGGAGTGATTTTTTTGAATCACCTCACAGAAAATTAGGGCATTTCCATTGTGACCTGCAGAATCCTTTCTCCTCTAGCTGTGTGTGTAAACACCATGAATACTCACAAGTTTTTCATTAAAATGCATGGGGTTGAAGGTAAACCGGTTATATTTACACAGGTCATGTTTTTCTGTTAAAAACAAACACTCGGAAAGCTTAATTCAAGAGACAGTATCATGCGCAATTACATCTGAATCAATTTTAAAAATAATTACTGCTTTCCTCTTGTTTCTCATTAAGCCAACGCTGGTGTTGCAAAATTGGCAACTTCTTCCAACCAGTTTGCTCCGGAAAAAACTGCTCCTATCTAGTTCTGACAGCCTGCTGTTGCTAGTGGAAGAGAGATAGGTTAAACCAATAAGCAAGTTCATCTCAAGGGGAAACTGGCACCTACTGCCAAAATACAAACACTCAAAGCAACCACTAATCGAGTGGCTATGTTTATTAAAATCAGCATGTGTTATTTACCACCCTTTAAAATATAAAGAGGTGAAAAGCAGACAAAGACTACTAGCTGTAATTCCCCCCCTGGAAGAGTGTTACAGGCCAGTTTTTATGCTGCAGTGCATTGACTTTCTTGGAAAGCGCTGCAGAGCTGAATTAAAATATTTCAGCTTCTCTGTGAAATGGTTCATTGTTTTTGCTACACATACCCAATCTTCAAATACTTCAAATATCATGTATTGCACTTCATAAATTGTAAATTTTGAAAGGGCTGACTCTCCAGCCATTCCTGAATACCTTAAGAAATGCTGAAGGGACAGTTTATGTTCACATCCAAGGCTGTCCAATGCATTTTCTTCAACGACACAATTATAAGAAGTGTCATAATGGTAACAAAGGAAAACACTGCTGTTGTGAGATAGACAATATTCAAATAGAAAATGATGAATAAAAAACTTCACTGCCTTGTAATGAACATGCTTAAACAACAATGCGATGCAGAAGCTGCCAACAATTACACCAATTGTCACTGCTGCCTGTGATGAGCATTTCTTCCATCAAAATTAAAATACACTCTTTCAAGTCCTGAAGCTGTCAAGTATTTCCACATTATATGTAACGAATTCAAGCATACAAGATGCAAGGATTTTTAAGATTCAGTTCTATGCTTGCATTGTTTTCTCTGAGCAGCCAAATATTTTTCAAGTTGCTAACATTTTGAAAGTGGGTTTAATGCTGTCTAGATTCATACATTCTACTTAAGTATCATTTTGCAGACACTCTAGGATCCTGCCAACAGTGCTCAAGTCCATTGTATCCATGTGCTTCTGGAACAAGGAAATTAATACCTTTCTCCTTGAATAGCAGCATGTTAGAATGCTTTATTACTATTTATAAAAGACCACCAGGGTAAAAAATTTCTGTTGCCAGATCTCTAGTAAGGAGATGGACCCCGCCTTAAAAGAAGATGGACCCCGCCTTAAAAGAACTACACAGCTAGTACTCATATCTTTGTAGCAAATGTCATGCTTTGGTCTTCATCTTTTCAAATTCTCAACTACTACCAGCTGACAGTTTAGTAGTTACAGTACAAGGTGTTTATTTACAGAAATTATAGTCATAGAAGAAGTACCTTAGCAGATTAACACATTTGGGCAGTTGGAACCAGTCACAAGCCGAAGAACCAAGCCTTTCTGGAAGACACTGAAGGAGCTGGTCCCTTTTAACCCTTTGTTGAAAAGATAGTAACTACTCCAACACATGAACTCTTCACTGTTTCACCCACTTACTCCATTTAGCCGCAGACACCATAGAGTTCCCATCAACACTGATTAGTTGTGAAGGTAAAAAAAACCAAAAGCCTTAAAAAAAACCCCAACATCTAAGAATCTGGACCACATTGAGGGAATTAAGTTGGAAGCAGTAGGGGGAACAACATTAGTAACAGGTTTTACTCAAGAGTATTTCAATAGAAATATCCAAAACAGGATAATGCAACGCAAGGCTTTTGACTGGTTCATGTTTCTCCCTCTCTTTGAGCGCTCAGATCCACCCTTGCAACCTGTTCTTTCACAAGCCTCCTCCCATTCTCAATATAATTACAGCCCAGTTACTGGAAATTACCTATCAGGAGTTAGAAAACTAGTCACTTGGCCCTCATTTTTCAAGCCACTAGCCTCAGGGGAGCAATTCAGTTACCTGAAAAGACATACCTAATTTAAGGAGAATATCCTGCCCTGCTTTAAGCTACTGTTCCATAAGGAAAAATATTTCCCTGGATTATGCAGTACATCTGCCAACCCTTTTTTGAAAATCCCAGTCATCCCAGAAACTCAAAAGTGGCAGAGAAAATTCCAGTTTGGACAGATGAATCTCAACTTACCTACTCTATTCCACCCATCTTCAAAAATGTGATGTCCAATTCCTGGTGGAAAACACAACTGAGGTACACAAAAGATCTCTTGCATAGCACACAAACTGCAGTCTGTAACTCCAAAGGAAAACTTGGTTAAAATCACTAAGGTGTCAATATTCAGAGCCATCACCTTATTAACTGCAGTGTTTGCTACATCCATCCTTATTCTAAATGGCAGCACAGAAATAATAGTGATTTATTCACAGACTAATAGGTTGGAAGGTACCTAAATGATCATCTGGCCCAACCTTGCTAGGCAATGGATGATCTAAACTAGATTTCCCAGCACCCTGTTCATCCAAATCTTTAAAAGCATCCAATGCTGGCAAGTCTACCAGTTCCCTGGGGAGAATATTCCAGTGGCTGATTGTTCTCATTATGAAAGACTTTCCTTATGTCCAGTTGGAATCTCCTTGGGGATAACTTGTACCCATTACCCCTCATCTTTCCCATATGACTCCTAATAAAAAGGGAGTCATCATCTTCTTTGTTGCCACACCTTAAATACTCCCCAGAGCCTTCTTTTCTACAGGCTGAACAAACCCAACTCTCTCAGCCTTTCCTCAGACAGCAGGCTTCCCAGTCCTCTGATCATCTTTATGGCTTTTCTTTGTAGCCTCTCTGTCCTGGGTTCAGCAGCAGCAGTCATTTTTATCCTTAACAGCTGGTGTGGTGCTGTGTTTTTGACTTTCAGCCTGGGAACAGTGCTGATAACACCGATGATTTCAGTTACTGCTGGTGGTGTTTGGTCTGGCCAGGGGCTTGCTGGGCCTCATGCTCTGCCAGGGAGGAGGGGAAGTCAAGAGGAAGCAGAGACAGGACACCTGACCCAAACTAGCCGCAGAGTTATTCCATACCACAGCACATCATGCCCAGGATGTAAAAACTAAGGGCAGAGACCTGGAAGAGGGGAGTTATCTGGAGGGTCGGGTTTGGTATCAGGTGGTGAGCAGTTGTATTCTCTTCCCTTGTATTTCCCTTGCCATTATTTTTATTGGTGCTAGCAGCAGTGGTTTGTGTTATACCTTAGTTACTGGACTGCTCTTATCTCAACCTGTGGGAGTTGCATTCTTTCGATTCTTCTCCCCATCACTCCAGGAGCAGGGGGAAGAAAGAGCAGGGAGTGAATGAGCGAAATGCATGAGTTACGGCTTAAACCACGACACTCTCCAGCCTGTCTGCACCTTTTTTGTACAGGGGGGACCAAAACTGAAGACAGTATTCCAGGTGTGTAGCCTGCCAAGCACCAAGTAGAGTGGGATAATAACATTTTTAAATCTGCTGGTGATGCCAAGTGATTCCATAAAGTTAAACTTCGCACTTGAAAGGGGGATGAAGTTTCTTTGCAGTGTTGCCTAATTTTAATACCTTTGATGGAATTCAACTGAGTGTCTGTTTACACCAGGTTCCCTTCAGAGTCAACGCAGACCTAAGTAATACAGTTAGGTTATGAGGTGTCTCATCCTAAAAGCAGGTGGCAACACTTGGTCAGATGAATTGCGCCTTAAAAACATCCACTTCTTTCCAGTAACTACATTGATGCTATTATCTACTATTGAGCATCCAGTTAAATTGCAAGAACGTCTCTTATATTCTAGAGCCAGTAACTATAGAACAGAATGTCCTCCAAGTTACCTGCAAGCATTGCACTCTTGGGTGTAGATGTGAAGGAATAAAAAGCCAACTCACTGCATATTCCTGTCATATGTGCCTAGTATCCCACAGGACAGCTATTAGTGTTCAAAAACCAAAGCAATCAGCTTTTTCTAGTTCCCACATAACCTTACGACACAAAGCTGGACCGATAAATGCACTGAGATACAGCCAGATAATACAGCCCCCAAACACTAGCATTAATTAAGCAGTAGTGTTGCTCCTTCTACTCTGACACTGCATTAATGATTTGCAATAAGAAAATTACTGAATGTTAACTAACAAAACTTATTCCTTCTGGGTTGAAGAGTTGCACTGATTGATCAAGAAAGAACAGTGATTTCAAACAGCTGCTCTATAGCTCTCAGAAAACAGCAGGCTACAGAAGCAGCACTAATACTACTTGTGTTACCACTTCATATCTCCTGATCACTTTTGCTGTAATATGCAGTAGATAAGTAAACCATGAGCTAGACCCTGTTGGCTGATGTGAACATCCACTGAAGAAATGTGTTCTTCCTAGTTTTCGCCCCACCTTCACAAAAGCAAAGAGCTCCTCCAAAAGCGCTTTCTCAGCATGACACACTGTGTATTGATGACTCTTCTACCACAACTGTTCTTCATAAATGCCGTTTACCTGTCCTTTAGATTCACTTGATCTATTTTTACCTTGTTATGCCATACTGCCTGATAGTATGATCATACACTAGTTTAGATAATAAAGTTCTGGAAGCATTACACTTTGCCTCAAATACCAGTTTGGGAATGAACTAGGAAGATGCTTCTATTCTTAGTTTATTTTTAAGGAATATTCACAAGGGTTCAACCATGGCATTGTGGCTCGTAACATACTTGGCTGGCATAACGACAAATGAAAAAGAAAAAACGAGCAACCAAGCTTTAAGGCAGAACAACAGCTGCTCTGGCAATGGTTTGAAGTCAGACATCCTGCAGCTCATAGCACCTACACTATATTCTCAATAATTTAAATCAGTCAAAAGGCAGCCAAAGAAAACCTTATTAAATCTGATCTCATCCCAATAGAAATGGGAGCAGTAAAAACAAAACAAACAAACAAAAAAAAACCAAAACAAACAACCAAACAAAACCCCCACACAATAAATACAAACAGATTAGAACACAATACAATAATACTGTTGTTAAATGGACTTCAACAGGATTAGCATTTAGCTTCTTGAAGAATCCAAACTACATTCAGCTCTTGCACAAAAGGTGGAATGCTTGGAAGAAGACTGTCAGTTCAGTCCATTTGGGGTGCCAATACATAAAGTCTTCTTCATTTTGCCAAAGCAGCTTCTAGAATGAGTATTTACAGAATAGATCTTTGGACCCACTGAGTTTAAACTGCAGTGACCATAATCTAGAAGACATACGAGCTACTATAAACTCTGGTTTTGCTCTTAGGTTGGATCTGGTCCCAGTTATAAGGCCATTTCTAAGAAAAAGGTAACAGAAGTCTGTCTTCTCATCCACAGTTGAATCTGCTCAGTCTATCAAGATGATACACACAATTTTACTGATCGTGCAAATCTCAACAACCTATATAAAAAGTACTTACTTGGATGCTCACAGAAATTCTTGCAGGTCATTCTTAACATACAGATAAAGAATTAAGAAAAATGTAAAATAAACCCCTGCTACTAGGGGTCTAGGGTTTGGAGATTCTTTTGTTTAAACTTCACTGCTAGATGTGGGAAGACCACAGGCCCTCCCATATGTTTTATCCCAGGCTCTTCCAAACACTCTTTCACAACACTAGACTGCTATGAACCAGAGAATAATCATTCTGTTTTACACATTTGGAGTATAACATTTGGAGTATAATATTTGAAGGCAGAGCGCCTAGCATCTCTGGACTCACATTCATGTAGACTATGGGAGGCAAACTACCTTATGTTTATCTCAGGAAAAAATTCTATATTTCTATATTTTCAGATAATACTCAGGAAAATTTAAAGCATGAGCTCTGAAACCACATTTGAGCTCCTTCCATAGAAAAGAGACTGAGGAAAAATGAAGTAGAGCTTCTCAAGAGAGATCAAGTTAACACTAAACTAAACAATCAACCCAGAGTGTTCTAAATTATTCTGGGGGAGTCGTGGTTAAAGCCCAGCCAGTAATTCAGAACCAGGCAGCAACTCACTCCTCCACCACTTCTTCCTCCCCCTGCTCCCAGAAAGATGGGGAGGAGAACTGAAAGAATGTAACTCCCACGGGTTGAGATAAGAACAGTCCAGTAACCAAGGTATAACACAAACCACTGCTGCTACCACCAATAACAATAATGATAAGGGAAATAACAAGGGGAGAGAATACAACCGCCCACCACCTTCCGACTGATACCCAGCCTGAGCCGAGCAGTGATCTAACCGTTTGTCCTGGGTTTGGCTAATGACTGCCACTGCCAAACCCAGGACACCCTTCCAGGTGACTGCCCCCAGTTTATATACTGGGCATGACGTGCTATGGTATAGAATACCTCTTTGGTCAGTTTGGGCCAGGTGTCCTGTCTCAGCTTCCTCTTGATTTCCCCCCCTCCCTGGCAGGGCATGAGACTCAAGAAGTCCTTGGTCAGAGTAAACATTTCTTAGCAACAACTAAAAACATCAGTGTTACCAGCGTTGTTCCCAGGCTGAAACCAGCTACTAAGAAGGACAAAAATGACTGCTACTGCTGAACCCAGGACAGGGGGGGTCAAAGATTTTCTAGCTAGTGGGTTACAACCTCACAGTGCCCTTCCACTACTAGAAATGAAAAGAGAAAACAGAACTACTGAAGATCCAGTACTCTGTAGCTGGTAAACTCAACAGTTCATAGGCTGAAACAAGAGAGAACGACAGCTGCTAACAGGTTGACGAAGACCCCCAAACAAGATGAAAGCAAGAAAGAAACAGAAATACTGAGTGTTGAAAACCAACTGCTTAAGCAAGCAAAAATAATACTGGAAACTGGGAATCTGTAAAAACTCAAAAGAGCTAAATCTAACCCTGATGTTTGCTAGCTCCAGGATTTCAAAGTTACCATGACATTTAGCCAGTACTGAGGTCCCGCTATGGGACACTACATAACATTTCATTGCTCTACATTCGTTCAGCAAAGCCTGTCTACTAAATAGACCGTCTTTACCTCAGCTCCTGAGTGATCAGCTGCTCAGTACCCTAATTTATCACTTTAGGTCTGGGCAGAGCTACATATTTTAACTTTTACATGAAAATTGTTGAAACAATACCTACAAGTCACAGAAGTTTTCTAAACAGCAAAGAGATTTCAAAGTTATTTTCACTTCTCTTTAAACCAAATGACAAGGAGGGCACGTAATTTACACTCCCACATTACTTCAGCAAGTAGTTTACTCATTTTAAAGCAGAGTCCAGCTTGGAAAACAAACAAACAAACAGAAGTATGTTTCAACTTCAACTTCTGCTATTCAGGACAATCTTACATACACTGCTCACTTCTAGTAACAGACCTGTTGGTGCTGGGCTGTTTTAGGCACTGTACCTTGCATTTAAAGTTAGAACCTTGCTACCACTTTAAATGTCTTATTCCCCAGCCCCAGCAGACTGCTGAAGCTCTCTACCTCTCCTTCCCACCTACTCATTCCCTGCACAACTGCCAGGTAAGCAGCACTAGTGTTATAAGTATCCTGACACACCGAGTGAGCAGCAGCCTAGAGCATAACATGATTTTCTGTTAGGCTGGTTTATAGGCTAGTTCAACAAACTTCAACTCCTCACATCTTTAACCATGTTGTGACTCTCTATCAGATGAAATGAATGAAGCTGATTAAGTGAACCTCATTACATGCTTTCTGAACTCAAGGAGCCATCCTAGAAAACACATGGGGCTTTCCAAGTCAATATTTACATAAAAATTGTCATGTTTCTTTTTTACTTTGGACAGTACAAAAAAGTGTCAGGTCACTCGGAAAATATAAAGTCATTTTTTAAATCAGACCATTTTAGTTCAAAGGGTGCTTCGGCTACAGTCTGGTTTTATTCAAATTGCACTATATTCATCTGAGGGACAACAGTGAATACTACTATATACAGAATATAAGGCAGGAACTGACCATTAAAAAAGGTTGCCTGTGGCAACTTATTTGATCAGAAGCAGGAATCTTTCTACAGTCAGAAAGCTATTGGCTTAGTTCTCATGTCCATGTACTCCCACTTATGGAGCTTTTAGCACTGGAGTTGCAGATTTCTTTTTTGAAAGAAATGTGACCCAAATCCATGCTGGAAACAAAGGCCCTCAAAACCCACGAGTGCAGCTCAAACTGCTAAGCCTTGCTTACTGTCTTTGCTTTTCCCATAGCCCACTGATAAACTTCAAAAATAACTAGAAACCTGGTTTAACATCAGTCCTCCATCATAAGTTAGTAATGTATGCAAGGTAATACACAATTTTCTCCCACATAAAAGCTTCAAATAAGCATTTACTTGAAGCACTGGAGAGACGGTACCAAGTAATTAGGAATATTCTTTAGCTCAATCTTTGGTTTTATAACTGACTTTATAAGACTGTTTCTTGCTAAGAATGGTATCATTTTCTTAGCTACTCCACACAACCATTTAATGCTCTCTTTGATGATAAGCATTTATGGTTTTATACATTCTCTCAGGCCACTAGGACAAAAGCCACACAGGTATTTAGTCAGTTTGACATCAACATCTTCAAAGCATATTTGATCTACAAGTACACAGTTTAAACATTAAATAACTCCACAGCTACCTATTTGCTGAGGTAAATTTTAACAGCATCACTGGAATTCTACTATGAGAAGAATTTTTCTGCAATCTTGAAATTAGACAAAAAAAGAACTGTTACAGCAGATAAAAGTTAAAGAAGACACACTTAAGTCCCATAGGAGACCTGGATTCACAGTTCAGCTTGATCAACTGCCTAGGTCCACAATGCAAGCTATGGGGCCATCTTCACCTGAAGAAGAATCCTGCCTGACCAGCACATTGTTGTTAGGAAATCAGTGAAAATTATTGTAATTAAAAGTATTTCTTCTTATTGTAAAAATATTTTTAAAGTCTGAATTTCCAGTTTCAGAAATAACAGACTTTTCAAAAACAGCCACTCACTCTTAATGAAATACAGTCACATTAAAATTCACTTAATATTCTTTTTGGGTTTCCCCTGTCTTTAGATTAGATACAGTGGGCAAAATACCAGCTTCACAAGTTGGTACCATTACCAGGAAATTCCACTAAATACTATGGAAATTCCACCTACAGGATCTTTACATAAACTCGCACAACTCCAGCACAAAGCTTTTTCTGAACAGAAGACCAGCTTCTTTAAACAACACTACATTCCAAATGAAAAGTTTTGACAAAACTCCTTTCTTGAATTTAACAAGCTGGGTAAAGTTAAGTGATGGGGCCATTTTGTAGGACTTACGTAAGTCACCAGGCCACCTTAAGTATGCTGCATAGCCTACAGTATATTTCTCCTACACATGAGCTAGCCCACAGAGTTAGGACAGATATCCTTCCTCGACTTGCCTCTTCATGAACATATGCACCATTATTTTCCCTTGCTTTTAAGATAAGTAATTTTCTTACGAAGTCTCTCATATCCATTAAAGAATTCAATTCTTTCAACTAGACACACATCTGAGAATTTCTAATACATTAGTATATATTTCCTCTCATGCTACTTTACGACCTCAGATTCCTTTCCATTATTAAAAGTACTAATTGCTTACCAGAGACATTATAAACTGATTTTGAATCAGAGCAGAGCTAGGTTGGCCTCTGAGGATTTAAATAGTGGCTTTAAAAAAAAAAAAAAAACACAACCAAACAAACAAAAAAAAAGTTTCACGCAAGCATTCAGCGATTTTGATAACTTCTACAGCTTCACTTCTAAAAGGCTTCTAATTCAAATGAACCTGGCTACATCACTGCAGTACTTTCAACATTCACCTGATGTTTCTGATGGCTTCAGCTTCTCAATCTCCCACTTCCTACTAATAAAAGAAGCAGGCATGTATATGCATCTAACCTACCCTTGAAATATTATCCTGTAGACATACATGAGATAATACATATTATATGCTTATATTAAGCACATATTGAAGCAAGCATGGTTAAAGCTTCTTTCAGCATCATGCTGTTGTCCATCTTAATAATAACTGCATAGGTATATTCACAGATTTCTGTGGAATTCTTGGTAGAAAAGAATGCAGGGATTTTTGGCAAATACACCCTCTACTTTAAATTACATTTGCACAATTACTGCCATATCCCATTTCATACATCTTGAAAGTACAGTTTTTCTAAAAGAAAGGCCATTGTAATTAGAAAAATAAAAATCTTCTCTGGATAGCTTAGTGATTAATATCTTAAGGTTTAACTAGTTTCACGACTTTCTAGCCAAAAGGTTTGTCCATTATAAGCTACCAAAACAACAGTATTACATTTCACCTGTAATAATGCTAATTTTTTTTTTTCCATGTGCAATCTCTGGGGCTCCAGGATTTTTTAATTCAAAGTAAGCACAAATCAAAACCAGTGAGAAAATCAGGCATATCTTTCCTACGCATATTCCTATAATATACATTATTTTCAAGTATCATCACTCACAAATATCCTTAGTTAAACAGGTTAAACAATTCTGTTCTTGATGGCACCACAGGAGAAATGAGACTTGTGAAAAGATACACAAATGTAACTATGTATGTGCAAGTGTGAGTGGATACCCACACAGAATATGGACTCTTTCTATTGGTGAAGATGGAGAGAATTTACTTTAAGCAAGCAGTAATATAAAAGATGAAATGGAAATAACTATTATTATAACTATACATAACTATAGCAGGCGTATTTAAAAAAAAAATAAAAATAATCTTATATGACTTTTTAGAGTACCAAGACCTGGAAGAAAAAAAATTATTTTCACTGTAAGAAACCCCAAATGAAGCTATCATACCCTTCATACTAACTAACAGCGGTCTCCATCATTATCCAACTGAAAGAGGGAAAGAACAGGTTACATACGGATAAGAAAACTTTAAGTCAATTTCAAAAGCTGTATTTTCAAGATCAAACTGATCACATCAAAGTCCAGATATCAAGATGAGATGAGAGTCTGAAAGAGTTTAAATCTATCTGGATAATTACTGACTGTGGGACATAATAGAACAGCAGATGCTGTCCACATACATGAGGGGGTATGAAGGTCTTCATGCCATACCTTATTACACCTCCAAATTGTATTCGTAAACACATACTTTATGGGAATTAATAAGCTGAAATACAAAAAATGAACATCACCAAAATACTTCCTTTGTAATTATGAAGTATTTATTCCTTAATTAACATCAAGTACTGAATGTAATCGAGTTGTTAGTCTGGACACGCTCCAGTAATTTATACCCTGGGAGTGTCCAAATATTACATGCTTTTAACAGCTTCATAGATTTGTTTGCTAGTAGGTTTGTCTATAGATAAAACAAACAAAACAAATCATCCCTCTACTATTTTTGGTATTGACACATTTAATCATGATACCCGCATGAAACTTTGCTACACATTTCCATTCACAAGTTTTTTCCCATACCAATTTCCAATCTATTTTCTGTACAGATTGATGATAAAAAGCAACCAAGATTTTTTTGGGAAAGGAGCAGAATCTCATCCTGTAACTTCACGTATATAGCATATATATGCAAATATACCTCTTTCATTTAAAAATTACACAAGAGTACTATGATGTCCAGATACTCCCCACATTACAAATGCTGTCCTTTAATTAAGAATGGACTACTACTCAAGTAGCTATTGAAGCACCACTCTGGACAAAATTTGGGCAAATGGCAGATTTCTAATAATAGCCTTCTTGTATGCACCAGCTACAGCTCACACAATCAAGTAGTACATAATGTCCATTTGAGAGACAAAAAAAAAGAAAACACACATGAAGGTAGCCAAGTTATTTAGTTGCAGAGTCATAGAATCATAGAATGGTTTGGGTTGGAAAGGACCTTAAGATTATCTAGTTCCAACACCCCTGCCATGGGCAGGGACAGCTCACACTGGACCATGCTGCCCAAGGCTCTGTCCAGCCTGGCCTTGAACACTTGCTCACAAGCTAGTATTACACTTACAGACCTACATTTGCAGCACTCCTCATAGTTTGTAATGTTCTGTACCTAGCAGCCTGCTTTTTGGCAATGCAACAACAAAAAAAATCCTATCAAATAAGCTGCCACTGGACACTGAGAAAACAAGTCGTGAGTTCTTCAGTGCTAGCCGAGACCACCGAAGTCTGATACACAGCTGATTCTGCAACATCTTAAATGGAGATCAGAAACTCCAGCTTTCCTTTTCTATAGAAATTATTTTATTACAAAACTGAAAGCACATGGCAGTGCAATGTATATCCATGTCAACTGGCCTTGCCACCAGCATACCTTTGCAGGAGGAATAATGATTAACATCCACTGCAGGAAACTCTTTTGCATGCCTTGACATATGTCTTCGCCATTATCCATGCTGAACTTCATATCCAAGAAAGCAACGCCAGAATTGTTAACCCACTCTAGATCTTTATGTTTGAATATTTTTTTCACAGCACTCCGATGTTAGCATGTTTTTCAGGAAGTAAGCCAACATTCTCCCAGGTAAACTTGTCTGCATCTTGGAAGTTGAAGGTACAAATTATTCCAGTAAAGCAAAGGACCATTTCTGCCTGGGAACACTTCACTGAAGACAAAGAGCATATCCAGAACATACCTGAACCTCAGTTCCTCTCTGGCTAGCTGTTTCTCAACTCATTTGGGTACATGAGCCAGCAGTGTGCGCTTGCAGCCCAGAAAACCAACCGTATCCTGGGCTGCATCAAAAGGAGTGTGACCAGCAGGTCGAGGG
>JANRGW010047312.1:0-20132 GCA_024733675.1 Psilopsiagon aymara
AATTCTTTACTGTAAGGGTGGTGAGGCACTGGAATGGGTTGCCCAGGGAAGCTGTGAATGCTCCATCTCTGGCGGTGCTCAAGCCCAGGTTGGACATAGCCTTGGGTGGCATGGTTTAGTGTGAAGTGTCCCTGCCTATGGCAGGCAGGTTGGAACTGGATGATCTTAATGTCCTTTCCAACCCTAACTATTCTATGATTCTATGGTTCCTACTCCTCCTCCCAACTTTTCTCCTTCCCACTATCATCCCAACTAAAGCCCGTCAACAAATCAGGACAGACATTCATTTTATCTCCTCCAGTTCCATGCTCCTAAAAATACTTCAGGAAATTGTATCAACATTTTATAATTTGGCTGGAAACAGCAATTACTACTAATCACCAGGAACATAATTTCCTTCATTTTCTACTGTAGCTGTAATGTAATTTCAATAGCAAACTTTGCTTTGCACACCAACCATACATGATCAACAGTATGAGAAAAACACAGAGATAAAACTGTATCAAAAAACAGCCTAAAAGGAAATAAACTTCTATCATATAGCAAGCAAGTGGCATTCTAACAGCCTTTTTGGAAGATAAAGTTAATACTGTTCTTCTGTTAAACTATAAAATGAAAGCTCTGTTCCTCTTACTCAGTGGCAGCAATGCTCAAAACTGCAATGTTAGTGCTTTGGGCACAGTGGAGGTTGAAGGCAACATCTTCCTGCCCCACATCCCCCTGATCTACTGATTTACTGTGCAGGGAACAAAAGACAGGGCAAGGTGAAGAGCACACACAACTTGAAGGACTGTATGAGCTGCAAGACTGAAGTCAAGCAAACTACTTGTTTCACAGTGAAAAGCACTTTTGCAGAAGGAAGTCCGGCTCTGAAATGTGTTTTCTGGAGACTGAAAGAGTTTTTTTCAGATAAAAAATGAGGAATATTTTCTTCTTTCAACTTGATAAATTTCCTGTAGGTGTCAATGCTTTCCAAATCAACAAGCAGATGCCAATTTCATGCAAGGATTTAGCTTGGAAGGGTGACCAACTCATTACTTTTCCTTTCAGCCAAGAACAGCAGATGCTGAATTGCTCTGTTCAACTATCAGTCCCTCATGGGTATTGATGATTGGATCAAGTCAGCTTGGCAAAAGAAAATCATTCTTGAGTTGTGGGAACTCTTGCCATGCTCAGGAGCTGCTCAGAAACCCTTCCTTGCTAGCAGCACTGTTGTGTAATGTTTAGAAATGGCACCTTTTCTCTCTGTCCAATTTTAAAGACATCCCTTACTAAGGCTTGGAGCAAGCTGCAGATTCTCTACAATACCCAAGTAAAAATGGACTGCAATCCAATTTCCCACTTCAAGAAACCAGAATAGATACACACATACACTAATCCCCATCCACCTTGGTTCACACATTGACTGTCTGCATCCTTTCAAAGGCAAGATGAAAACTGATGAGCTCAGGCAATGCTGAAGATTATTTCAGAATAGAGGCATGTGTCCACCCGAGACACAGAGTCTACACAGAGCCCATCCAGGAACATAACAATAAATAGACCTACAAGGCACAAGACAGCATCTAATGTCTATTGTAGAGGAAGCATCAGAAGGGATGGATCATTTCCAGCTAGTTTTAATAACAAGATCATGACAGTTCCTTTGATGCAGTGAATTATATATACCAAGCTGGTCTTTAACATTTCTGATCTTGGGATAAACTTTGGAAAGCACACACAGATTAGGGGATCTTTTGGATGAGTGCAAGGAATGCACCACTCACACTGGCAAGACTCCACGTACCTGCTGCCAGAAGGCTTCATAATTAACCAGACTTCTATTTTTTTTAAGCACTTGCTGCAAGACTTCTAATTTGAAATTAGGTTCTCTTTTCATCTGCTTTTGGACAGATTTTATCTCTCCAGAGCTTGAAGAGACACACTGGAATAAGACTCAACGCTGGCTTTTGTTGTATTCCCTAACAGCCTAAGCTACTCAGGCTTTTGAAAATGGAGTACTCTTGGAAAGAGAAAACCCACCAGTGGGCTATCCTTTTTGTACTGCTGCCCAGGGCCACCACTACTTGTTAACACGGGGGCTTCCACTGGGGCTTCATGTTGATCCCAAACACCATCAGTGCCAGACACTTGTCACAAGACTCACAAACACCTGAGAACCCAGCAAAGGCAGTCAGAGTGGGCACTGAGGGAGAGATGGCAAAGTGAGGTGGAGCGGAAGGAAACATCAGCTGTTAATGAGCCTGTCACCTTAATTTGATAGCTTGGCACAGCCTGCAAAAGCTTGCTTCTCAGTGAGAGCAGTCAGGTGCCATATTTAGCTTTGACTTTGATATAACGTCAAACTAAAGCACACCTAAAGCCCTTCCCTGCTATCGCTTTTCCCTGCTGCAATTGAAGCTGCGATTCAGTCATCTCTGTGCTGCTCATGGATCTATCCCCTTGCTGCCTTGCCTGGGCTTTGTGCAAACAGAACTACAGCACATGAGGCTGCTGGGACCAGAGCAGAGGCAAAGTGTCTACAACACTGGCTGCAGGACTTGTGCTGGCCTCTGCGCAGCTGAACTTCACCTTGAAGAGAAAGGGGGTGTTTCTATTCTGTGCCAGAGCAAGCACTGCTTTCCAGGGGGTATTTTGGATAGGAGGTGAAGCAATCATGGCCCAAGTGCAGGGGATATAGAGACAAGACCACAAATCATTCCAGTTTGTCATGTGTAAAAAAATAGCTGGACAGGACTATGCTTATGGAGAGTCAAACAGTTGCCTTTCATAGCACAGCAAAGCTTTTAGATTAAGTGGAAAAGCTGAAAAGCCATTTCAGTATCCTCATAGGTAAAACCAAGCACCATTTCAGATCAGGTTGCACTAAAGAAAATAACCCTGAAAAAAAAAACCAAGTGAGAGAAGTCGTAGGTGCCATCACAAAGAGACACAAACTAAGTAGAAATGGAAATCTTGCAAAGTTCTGCAATGCAAGTTTCACTTTGCTTAGCTCTGTAGAACAGCGCTGCTACTGCATATTCTTGCTGTGATCTGAAGCCTCTGTGAAATGTGACGGTGTCAGCAGGGGGAACCTACTTGGTGTTGTCTGAGTCAATGGCATGAAAGAGCTTCTCAAGTTCTTCTTCATTGAGTGTTCCATCAGAAAAAAAGGCCTGGAACTCCTCCAGGGACAGCTTCCCATCATCTGCAAAGAGCAACAGAGCCACCGTTAGGAAACAGGCAACGTGAGGGGCATGGCTGAAAGTCAGGAATTATGTTCAGATATAGAGATTTAGACCAAAATTATTTCCAGGTGCTTCTGCAGGACTGGCTCTCAATCAATGCAGAGTTCATGGGCAACAGGGTTGGAAGCAGCAGCTCTGGCAGCACCAGAGCCAAGGAAGATGCATTTCTCCTGGGCATGAATGCACTGGCAGGTGGCAACTAATTAGGCTATTAACCAAAGCAAGACTCATGCCAAAAGGGGAAAAGCCTGCAAGCTTAATCCTAAAACTGACTTACATTTAAGAAATTATGTAACATTTTGTCTACCCTGTGTTCAAGTTATGTAGAATGCGCATTAAGAGACATGTAATAGATAGGAAAAGAACCAGGACTGGAATTAACATCAGACCTAGCAGCATCTTTTGCCACCTCCATTCAGCTGCATCTTTTTTCCACCGCAGTATGGTGGAATGTATGCTCTGGACAGAAATGTAAAACAGCACCTACTAAGCATAACAAGACACATCTTGCTTAAGCTGTCAACTGTTTAAATATACAAGTGCTGCAACACCTTAACGTTGTGCCTTTATTTCCAAAGGGACCTGATGACGCACAAAATCCATCTGCCTGGCTATACAGGCTACAGCTTGCTGAGTGCCTTTTGGAGAACCTACCAGCAGGTGAAGCTTGGTCACAAGACCAAGGTGTAACAGTGTTCTGGGCACCTAGCGGGGTAATTTCAGCAGCAAGGTCCAAACTCAACCTTAAACATCTCTTTTAATGCCGGCACTGGCTATTGCACAGGCACTTTAGCAACCTCATCTGCAGCTGTACAGAGAGGCCATGCAAACATCAGCTGTTGGGCAAAAGTGTCTCTAGCCTTAACTCAGAGACTGAAAAATAACATCTGGATTTAAAAATCTGGATATAGACTTTGCATGTTATTTTACATATTAGCCCCAGTGTTTAGTTTAACACTGGGGTTACCACAGCCTATTCAAATGACCAAGAAAGAAAGAAACATCTCAAATCTATATGCAAGGAGATATAAGGAGGATTTCTTTGCAACTTTTGATGACAAGGTGACAAAGGCTTGCACTTAACTTAAATCTGGAACCTTCCTCGGAGTGCTGTGGACAGGTACACCATGTCTTTAAAAAACACAGCTGGAAGTAATAAAGTCTGGAAAAAGCTCCTGTGAAGTTCAGCAGTAAAGCAATGAGAGGGAGACAAAAGAAACTCTAAATTTACCTCTGTGTTTTTCTGGTACAAGCTGCCGACACTGTGCTCTGGTGTAGAGCAGTGCCTGGGGGAATAACCAGCTGATGTATTATTTAGAGTCTTTCCATTCATATCCACAGAAGATTCATAGACTATATGCTGCCTACCTTGGAGTAGGAGAATGTATCATTTATTATTTAATCAAATCAATTTTAAACCCTGTTGCTTTTTTTTCAGGAAATTACACTGGAGGACAAAATTAGCCAATTTACCACACACATATCAATATTTCTTTCTCAAACTAAATAAGTCTGCTGCTTCTAAAACATATCTGAATTGCCAAATGCTAACCTGGCTTATCTTGCCTGACACAGGCAAATTTAGACCAGTGATAAATTTAGCCTAAAATAGCTATATAATTGACAATTATGAAAGGAACATGGCAGGAGAACAGCATCTACCGCAACACTGGGTGAAAAGGGCATTATTTTCAGAGCAGCACAGTGGCTACAGAAAATGCCCAGCTGCCTATATTGTTTTCCTGTGTTCCATCCCCAAAATGTGACCTCTTTGCAGCAAGCAGGATGTAGAATACTAATGCACAGCTAAGAGGAGGGGTCCCAGATTTCCTATCTGTTTCTGATTAAACTAAAGCATCTGTACTTGAACAAGTACCTATTTCTTGAAGAATCCCACCAGTGTACCTGGAAGTTAACCCAGTGGAGACACTCTTGCTGAAGGAGATAGGAAGGCTGAGCCCCATCTACCTTCACCTCTGCATCTTGCAAAACTGGATGAGAAGCGGTTCCCACAGCGCTCCTATTTATGTAGTATCCTAGCCAAGATCAAGGTTTGGCTTCTGATCCGGACTGGCAATGAATATATGTCTTCAAGCATCAAGATCAAAAGCAGAGCGACATTTCTATCCCATGAGGGCTAAATAGTTCTTTACATACAGTATGCTTTTCCTGAAACCTTAAATCAGTGCTTTATCATCTTGGAGTTGTCCTTCCACACAAAGGGCAGGCAGAATGAAATTCCCAGGAAAGTCACATAAATCAGCTTACTGGGAAAAAGAAACCATAAAATGAAATTGTTTCTTTTTTCAGGAGAGTAATCTGAATTTACCATTTGCTAACCTCTGAAAGGCAGAAGGGTGTTTCTAAGCTTGTGGAAAAAATAACAAACCAACCCGAAACAAGCAACTTTTTTCTTTACATAGTTTATGTCTTGGTTGTTTTTTTTCCTGTTTTTTGTTTGTGTTTGGTTACTTTTATTATTATTAATGCATGCCAGGCTGCATTTTTTAAACATGTTGCTGTTTAAAACCTGTGCCAAAACGCTGCTCTGACTCCTATCTTGGAGGTGATAACAGGGAAGGCAGGTTCTAACTACCACAACAGGCTGGATCACAGAAAACAAGCACGTGCCAAATTTTTGTTGGCGTTTAACAGCTCAAAGTAATACAGGATGAGTGAAGGATCTAGAAGAAGGAGGGGGTGACAGTGAATTTTATTTATTTTTTGTGGTTTGGACACCCCACAGAATTAGTCGGTTCCCAGCAGAAATTTGAATTAAAGTGGAAATTTTACTCATAAACAATGCTCTGTGACTTTCAGCCCCCCAAAACCACCACCATAGAGTACCAGTCAGCTTAAAGTTGATTGTTATTTAATACAAGCTGGAATACTGGTCTGCAAAAACACAAAGCAAAAGCTTCCCACAGTAAGGAGATAATCCTCAAGCTGCATAGCTGTAATTATGAAACAGTCTGAAAGCCACCGGCTGCTGGAGTCCAGCGGGCAAGGAAGCCTGCAGGGAACTCAGGTGATAAGAGGAAGCACACCAGGCTGGGACTTGGCAGTTAAAATTAAAGTGGTAGAAAATCCTGGGCAAGTAGGATTGACCACAACATTACTGACACTAGAGCTACCTGCTGGCTGGTGCCGTGATAAGAGCTTATGGAGATGCTGTGCTCCAGAAGCAGCCTTATCAGTACAGTTACATGAAAGCAGCTTTTTGTCAGAGCAGAAGTGTCTGCACTTGCCAAAGAACGGCTTATACTTTCAGAAGTCTGCTTTTTGCTCAAGGCTCCTGGGCTCAAGATATACAAGCTCTCCAAATGAGCTGCCAGGCATTGTATCAGAGCAGCAGCCTCAGCCATAGGGTTCAACGTCACCCATGCCTTGCCCTGCCGGAGCTTATCTGGGGACACACTTCAGCCTCAGGTAACTGCTTTTGATATGAAGGATAATAGAAAAATTGAGAATCCACACAAAATCTCACTCATCAAAATGAAGCTTCCATCAGTTTTAAGTTCTAGAGAAATCTTTCTGACCTTTTTCACCTGGATGACCATATTAAAGCTAGGCAACCTACTTGCACCTACTCTCCCACCTCCCTTTTAAACCCAGTACATGAAGTCAACAAGTAAGCTGGCAGTGAGGACAAATGCCGCCAACTAGAAATCACCCAAATTGGTGCTGGTCAGCTCAGAAAGGAGGTAATCAGGCTATAGCTATTCTGCCACTACTTTTTCCTGAGACAGTAATATTCGTTTTACTCTTGCTTTTCAAAATACTCCAACCACAGGTAAACGCCAAAGCAAATTATTACCAGTCAGAATTATCAAAGTTAAAATTAACTACTTATATCTATTATCTGTGTAACCTACCCTAAAGCAGATACAGCTCCTATGTGCATTCCTGCAAAATGAGGGCTATTTCATTTAGTTTCTCAAGCCGACAATCTACATGTTAGCCAGAGAGAAGCAGGAAAACTGAGCATTCTTTAAACTTTAGGAAGCTCTGGCTGAAAATAGGATTTTTTTTTCATGAAAAAGACTTTCTCCTTCAAATAGTTTTTTATTAGCATAGCCCAGGATATCCTAGAAGAAGGAGGGGGTGACAGTGAATTTTATTTAATTTTTTTGGTTTGGACACCCCACAGAATTAGTTGCTTCCAAGCAGGAATTTGAATTAAAGTGGAAATTTTACTCATAAACAAAGGAGAGAAGGATATAACAGAGCATATCAGAAAGCACCAACTGGGATTTTATTATTCCTCCACTTGCTATCATGAAAATCGGAGAAGTCCAGAGACAGTCCTTACACCTTCTAGCTCGCATGATTCTCACCAGATAATGCAGCCAGGGGAAAAAAACAAAATAGGATAATAAATAGTCAAAAATATGTGGAATCTGATGGCTGAGTTTTGGCAGTTCATTCAGCAACACAAACAGCTAATAGCATCTACAAAATAAAGCTACTGTTCTGAGCCTGAGTTTGCTAAATCCGTTTTCAATTACATCAGGTTGAGATTGCTCATATATTTTCTAGCTATATTATGAATGTGTTTCATTACTTATTTTTATTACTCTATAAATTCTAAAGTGCTTTAGGCCTCAGTGTGCAAGCACCACCACAACTATGGGTAAGTAAATTGGATACTTATTGTGGCCCATGAATAAAAATGAAAGCTGCATTTTTTATTTCTTTCTTGTGTATGTGTGTGCAAATACACAAACCAATAAGAACGTGGAATGGCTTTTACCCTGGACCCTTCCTCCAGCCCCTTTAAAACTCAGAAGGAGCAGCTTTATTCATTTACATGAAGCTGGATGCAGGCGTGAGCTTTCAGCATGGCCTGTTAGGAAAAATTATCTCCAGCTCCACAGATCTGATTTATGAAGAACCATTCCACTGGCCAAAAGAGGGTGCATTCACTGCAGCACCCAAGGTCTTCTGCAGCTCCTATGCAGCTTGCTAAGGCAAGCAGCAGCCAGCTGAAAATTATCCACCCCTTTTGACGCCAGTATCCCAGTGTTATTTCAGGGGCGACAGAGCTGGGTTGAAACCAGGGCTGATGATTCACCTCCAGCCTTGGCCGAAGGTGCAAAGCCACAGGAGCTCTGCATGAGGAGCACAGCCCATGTTTCTGTGACTTCTTGCAAGGACACAGTGGCATTGCAGCTGAAACAGCCCCCAACAATGTCTTTGCTATTGAGATGTATCACACATCATTAAACAGAAATTACCACAATTACGGCAATTTCCTAGCAAAAGGAATTTACTGAATGACTCTGAAATTACATTTTGTTCAAGTTAACTAATGCCCAGCCCAGATGTTTTCACAAGGGTTGGTACCACACCAAGGAATCTGCATAGACAACCTGAGAGTCAGACTGACGTTTCATTATATATATGTATCAGTTGATAAACTCTGGAACACTCCTCTGCATCTCCTAATGCCAGCTGGGATTGCTGATGGGACCTGACTGGTAGATGCTGGCACAGGAATACAAAGACTGACACAGAAGAAACCATAGTTTCCCAATCAAAAAAAGCCTTGGACTAAACTTCAGAAGCTGGGTTTTTGCTTACTCAACTCAGTGGAAAATACTTGATACATGCTTTTCTTTGCACCCAGCATGATCCCCTCATTCATCTTCTTGCCACTAATGCAGTTTCAAGGTGGTGTCTCCTGTCTTCTGCTAGTGACCCTACCGCAGCTCCCACCAGCCTAACCCACAGCACTCCTTGCTGTGGGTGTTATGCATGTCCAGCTCAGTGGACAATGCCACATGCAGCTCTACTTTCAGCATAATCATCTTGGTTTTGCCATGTGTTATATAAATCTTTAGGATTTTTATCTTCCTGAGACATCTTTCCTGCCTATGCTCACACAAGGCCTTGTAGAGACATAAATTGCACCTAGCAAATGAAAGAACATCTCTTCAGAAGACAGGCAATACCCCTCCCTAGTCAGACATTCATCCCGGTAATAAAGACCAGCTCTTCTCCAGTAATTGGAAGGCACTTCTCTCCGTATCAAAACTCAGAGTTCATCAACTACAATATATAGCCAATATTCTTTTCTACTCTGAAGCAGATGATGCAACTTTGTGATGCATATTCAAAATTCTTCAGGGGCAGTATATAGCAGGGCTGAGTCTCCTTTCTGTGGCAGATTGAACCTTTTGATTTCCATTAAAAACAGTGATAAAGATACTTCCATTTCAAAATGACCATATCAGTCAGCATAAGTTGTTGAGGAATGACTTAGAAGCTTGGTTCTTGTCTAGAGTGATGAACAACACTGCATGTAGCAAGTAGAGAAAGGCTGGCAACCTTCCCTGTAGGACTTGGCCTGGGTAGAATTGGGGATTTCTACTGTAGTCAGAAACCTGCATCACATTCCCACCATAAATAGCCTGTACATCTGCAGTGTCCATTAACTTGGCAGAATATTTCCCAAGCTGCTCAGCTTTTATCATCAAATCAAGCCTCTTGTCATCCTAAAATTAGAAGTAATTTTGAAATTACTTTTAATAGCAGCTCTAGCTAGGTATCAAATGTAGGCCGGTAGGCAGGGAGACATGCAGGAGAGATAGAGCATATTTTCTTCCACTGGCTTTTGTGTAGACTCTACCTTTTCTTTTTTTCAATTTCCCAGATAATCCTCACCTTGCTGTAATGTGCTGATTCAAGTGTGGGGTTTAGGGTTTCTCTGCACTCACCCTATGTATTGATTTTGGATGTTTTATCACAGGTATTTAGGAATACCTTCCAAAGAAATTTCCATTTATTTATAAATTAAGTGCTGGGATCAGACCTCCCCATGGTGCAAACATCCTGGCCAGGTTCAATGTAACTGCTGCTTAATAGAAACTGTAATAAAAATTACACAAACATTTAGAAGAGTATTCAGATGGAGATACTAGTAGTCCACAAAGCTTTCTTGACCCATCATTTTCCTACAGAAACCAGGAGGTAACTTGTTTCAGTTTTCCTCTCATTAATCAGATTTCTTTTTTTGCAGTTTAAAAAGAAAATGAAAGTCAAGAGCTGATTTCAACGCACCTACTTCACATCTGTAGCAGCACAAGGAAAATACTGAGTCAGCCTTTCCACTAACTGCTGCTCTGTAATAATTTCTGAGGACCGCAGGTGATTAGGCCCCCGAGATACTGTGTACGTGGACATGGTGATTTAGCTATGGGCACACTAGTGAGAAAATGATTGGGAAAGAAAACCTAGCTTGCAGTAAGTGATTTCCAGGTAAACAGTTCACGTTAAGAGGCGATAGGTAAACTCCCAATGCCTGCCTCTGGGCTTCAGCCTGGGAAGCTGAGAGGGGCTGGACAGGAGGCAGCCCAGACAGGGAGATGCACACTAGGGGTATGTACTGGTCAGTGAGGTAACACATCTCAGGGCTCCTCTGGGCTAAATATTATAAATATATTACATATAATAAGTTAATAAATATAAAATGACTGGGGACATACCTTCTTCCCTCTTTCTTCACTCTTCCCCATCAGATCTTTGTTGCCAAGCTGTTGCACCAAACCCAACTTACCTCCAGACTTAAAACTACAACTGCCTCTCAGTTATTGCTCATCTTAAGTTGGGAGAGACCTGTCTCATTATACTGAGCGCTGACTGACTTTGAAAAACCATAGCTTTTTAGCACCTTTGGTTTATTTGCCCATTCAAACTGTTTCCCCTGTGGGTTACACAAGCACATGCCACCACAGCAAAGCAGCAGATTCCTGTGCAGAGCTTGCAGCCTCCTGAAACAAATAGCCTAATTCTCCCTCCCAAAGGCTTTTGTTCTCCATGTATTCAAAGATCTACCTTGCTCTCTCCATCATTATTCAGCCCCATCTTTCTTTGTCATCCTTAATGTTGTCTTCCTTCTCCATTAAAGTAGCTTCAGCATCTTCTTTCCCACCTCCTTTTTCTTCTTGAGCCCTTGAGTGTGATATGCAATGAGACTGTAGATACAGTTGTATAGAATTAGAATTTCTGGTTTAGAGGAGATTCAGTGGCTGCAACACAATCAACCTTTGGCCCCTACCACTTGATACCTTGATACCCCAGATTTCTGATTACTGCCCAGCAGCCTTGTTGCAGACCTCCTCTTCAGTCATCTCCCTCAAACACTTTTATTTCAAAACCACCAGCAAGTTCTTGACTACCAAACTCCTGGTCAAAGCACATGAGCTACTGTCAGCCCCTCTCAAGATCTGATCTAAAAGGGAAATAAAATACAAAGACAGCACAGCTTGTCTTTAATACAAGTCCAGTCTGTGCCCCAGTAATCTCAAAACTGTAAATCCTGATTTCAAAACTTCGTCCTTCCATTTAAGGCAAAATTCTCTCAAGGAGACCTTGTTAAAAGAGAACAGAACCTGCCTCCTACAGGGCCCTAGAAACAACTGTTCTGCACAGGAAGTACTACAAATAGTTAAAAGCACACTATAATAAACAGTGGGAGAAAACCTGGTATTTGGATACTCATACTAAAATGCTTAAGAGCGTAGTTCCTATTTTCTTATGCAACAAATAGTTGATCTCTATGCATCAGTAAACAGCAGTATGTTACACATAATTTCCCGCAGGGTTAAAGTACTTTGTATGCACAATAGAGGTGGTCTGGGAATCACAGAGAGCTATTTAAATCTGCTACTGAGCCCTGCCACCATCAAAGCAGAGGAGTGGGTTTGTCTTGGAGACTGTTTTGCAATTCCCCCCACGCACATCAAGAGCTACAAATGGTTTGAGGCTGTTGCAAGGCTTTTATTCCTGCCATCCCATGGTCTTCGTTCAGATGCATGGTATTGGATATGCTGAAAGGCAGAAAGCTGGGGGTGACAGGCAAAGACAGAGAACCATGGCAGCACTCAGCAGGTCTTCTACAATGAGATGGGGTCTAACGGGGGGTCATAAGTTCCTGGACTCCACATTACCTTCACTTTATCTGAATAAAAAGTCTCTGAGAACCCTCACAGGTAACATATTGCAGAGTCCCTTCTTTCCATGGTGGCTCAGGGCAGACCACCAGTGCCTGACCTCCTGCTATGCTCTTCAGCAGAGAGTGAAACCTGAGTTTCTCTGTAGGAACAATTCAAAGTATCACATCTGGAACCCCCAGCTTTCAGCCTCCTTGGAAAGCAGCAGCAGATGCATGACTAAACAGGAAAGTGAGAAGGAAGAAAATTTTAGGCAGCAGTTTCTTTATCTTAAGCCAAATCATGTGGGGAAATACCACTGCTTACTGGCAGTAACTTCTCACATATTCCTAAAACACATTACAGTCTGTACCGACCCTCTCACTCCCAAAACAGCAGCAATACAGGGAGCCCTCTGGTAAGGGAGAGAGAGGACCACATAAAATGTGCTTGCAGCACTGCTGACCATAGCAGAACCCAGCCTGTGGAGCTATAGACCTGCAGCAACGTTGCCAAATAAGTGCATAAAGAGCAGTTTTTCTGACCACATTACTGTCCAAACCTGGGGGTGCTTTCACTGGAAGAGCAAGAAGGAGAGACTTTGGCATCATATGGACCTCTTCTGTCAAATTAACATCCCTCTGCCTGATTGAGGACAACTCAGAAAACAGATTCAGAAAGTCACTGTATGCTATTTTGTGCTATGCCCCAGCTGGGAACACATTAGCTTAAACTTTCAGGAGCTGTCAGGTCCACGCACACTGCCTGCACATAAGTTTTCAAACTTGACCATTAAACTTTGGCAGAAACATCAAAAAAAGTGAACCTGGGAGGAGATATCTGGAATATTCAATCAAGCTGGAGCAGAAGCTAACATTACCAGCTCTAGTACACCCTGACCCTGCAAAAGCCTATTAAATCCAGATTTCTTGGAATGCTTAGACACAGGCACCAAACATCCCTAAATCCCCTCTGCTCATCATTAATCAGCCATTGTCACTTGCTTTTTCTTCTCTAAGATGTGAGGATGTGCAGGTGAGTACTTCAGAGAGCCAGGGTAGGGTTTACACGGTTTTCAGATCATTACACTCAGCACTCAACTTCAAAAAAAAAAAAAAGGAGGAAGAAGCAAGCATTTGAGCAAAAAAAAAAGAAAACTTTATGCAAATGCACAATGTTTCCTCTCCAAAGCATGGTCCTGGTGTGGCCAGGTCAAGGCAGGGAGGGAACTTCTGGAGTTTGGGCTGTTCTTGCTGGGGCTTGTATCACCACAGTCAACCTGCTCCTCTGGAGCTGCTGCTGCCAAGAGCAGCATGGGCAGGAGCTATGGGTGGCATTCCAGCTGCTGCCCTTCCCAGGGAAGCAGGGTGCTGGCACAAAAATGGCAATGAATGCAACTGTAACATCTTGTTTGATTTCCTGAGATATGATAGCAGAAGCAGCATTTCAACCTAACTGAAGGGTTTAGCATTAAAGCCAGAACCAGGCTGCAAGGTACAGAGACTGTAGCAGCTTCCTGTGGGATGGAGGGGTCTTCCTGTGTCAGGAATGACACACCTGGTCAGGAGCAAGCCTAAAACTTCACCTGGTTTGTCACTTGTATCAGTTACATTGTGATTTTGTTGCCCCCTTCTGAAGTAAGCATTATTCTGTGCTTAGTAAAACACTCATAGCAACGCTTTGCATCTGCTGCAAATGACCTTTTATTACCATGGATAAGAAGAAGGCAGTGGCAACACGGCTATTTTGATGCAGTAGCCACTGGATCTGTTGACTGTTGATAAATTAGTGGCAAATTACCATGGATTAAGGAGCTACAAACTCATTGCTTTCTGCAGTCCCATGGAACAATATCCAGATTGCACTGGCAGCATTCAGTTTTCCATTCAGCTAACAAGCTGCACAGAGATGAAGACAGCAAATTAAACTAACTGGAAAAGCAGATCTCTCATTTGTATTCTCAGAAGGCAAAAAAAGTTACCCTGCTGCATAATTATTTGCAGCATACAGGACATCCACCTCATTGTGCCAGGACTTAACAGGTACTTGAATGGTAAATCGAAACCTGCATGATTAGCAACTTGCTTGGCTGTCTTAACATCTGAATGGTGAAGTGCACGTGTAAACCCACAACTCTGATCTCTTGCAACACAGATGTTTAATTTCCTGAAACTCCTCCAAAAACTTCTTTCTGGGGGGTAATCTTTGCTTCACGACCCAGTATAAACAAAAGCCAGTGCAGTCTCACCCTATGGGATGCTCCTGCAGGTCTCCAGCACTGCTCATCCCGGCTCCCTGAAGTTACACAAGGGACAGTAATGTAACAAAACCTTGCTCAATCCAACACAGTTGCTCTAAATTTTATGCTCCCACTTAATCAGCTTCTGTGTTTCTCATTTATATTCTCAGAAAAAAATGTAAGCCCTATGCTCAATGTCTCAAGCTATTTGTCCAGGGAAGGATGGGTGCCCCAGCCCTGTCAGAGATATTTAATGTCTCTAAAGCAAACAATGCAGATCTTTTCCACACTCTTTCATCTCTTTGCTTCAGCAAGCCAGCTGAGCAGCACAGAAGCAGATCCACCCTGCAGAGAAGGCGCATCTGCTCTGACAAGATTGCAAAAAAAAAATACTAACTCCATTTTTCTGCTCCAGCAAATTAAACAAGTGCACCTTCAATCACACACTTTGCAACTCGCTTTTAACAAAGCTGCAGTACTAGTATGTTTTCTGTTTATCTTTTTGTAGTTGCTCATTTCAAAATATGTTAAAAAAAAATAAAACAACTGGACTCTTGTCAGGCTTTTTGGTTTTACAGGAAGGGAAAGATATTTTGCTCCGTTTTCCACAATGCCCCATATTGTAGAGAATAAACTATAGATGAAAAAATACAAAATTAAAAAAATTATGAATAAATAAGAACAACAGTCATCACAGCATCAACCTGCACAATGAAAACCTACCCCCAGACCCATGCCAAATGGGTGCTGGTTTTACAAGCAGGTCACAACACTCCAAAAGGCTGAGGCAGAGCATCCCCAAAGTATGTGTTCCGTGTGCACTCCACTCAAAACCGAATTGCAAAAGTAGCCCAATCCCATTAGTATCAGCACTAAAGGCAGAGGGAAAGTTGTGTACCAAGTCAAGACTTGTTCTGAAGCAACCCGGGCACACACATCTCAGTATATCCCCATCAGTTCCTTTCAGCTCCCAACCCCAGCATCTTAGCCACTGACTCTGGGGTTCTGCTCTTCAGCCCAGCTTGCTTTAATTTGCCTAAATCTAAGGTGAGAGAATAAAGTATTTCAAGGACAAAGCCATTGGGAAAATGGTCACAAGTTTTGTGTCTCCTTTTCTTTTTTCCTCATGGGAAAATGAGGTCATGTGGCTTCTCTTCTTAAAGAAAAGACCACACCCAAAGCATTTCAAGTTTTGTTTCCATTTAATCCCAACATTTCCCCCTGCACAATGACAATAACCTCCCTGTTTTTATTTTATTTTTCCACAGCAGACCTAAGTTTTCACCAAGTTCCTAAGTATGAAAAGAAGGCAAAAACCCGCTGATGAAGTTTTTCATTGAAAATTGAGAAACATAATTGCAGAGGAGGTTCAGGTTAGACCTAAGGCAGAAGCTCTTCCCTGTGAGGGTGGCGAGGCACTGGCACGGGTTGCCCAGAGAAGCTGTGGCTGCCCCATCTCTGGTAGTATTCACAGCTAGCTTGGATGGTGCTCGGAGTAACCTGCTGTAGTGGAAGGTGTTTCAGTCCATGGCAGGGGGTTGGAACTGGATGAGCTTAAAGGTCCTTTCCAACCCAAACCAGTCTGGGATTCTATGAACCAATGGGAGATGAACAATGGCGTGACCATGGGCACATGGTGTTTTTTTCTAACACAGTGCTGGTGAAGGGTCCCCCCACTCTCCCACCCAGCCCTGCTGCAGCTCATTAAAACACTTCTCCAGGAAACTAGGTTTCAAGAAGCTTTTGTGAATTTTTAATGCTGTGTGCTACACAGTTTTTGCTGAATCCACATTTTCTCCATGCTGTCTCAGCAGGATGCACTGCAGCTATGCAACCCGCAGCAGCATGCAGCCTTTTCTGGCATGACCACTGACCAGGATCATGCAGATCCCAAGGGGACCACAAATGGGTAGCGTGGGGACATACTGTCAGACGTCGCTTCTGTACCTCTGCAATGCAAAGCTTCATGAGCCACCATCCAGGCTTAACATGGATTCAACAGATGCACCCACAGGAACACACAGAAACACTGCTGGTATCAGCATGTGCAATGGGTTCAGACCTACACAGTGGAGATTTCGGTTGGATAACAAAGACTTTCTTTATTGTGAGAGTGGTGAGGTACTGGAACAGGCTGCCCAAGGAAGTTGTGAATGCTCTATCCCTGGCAGCATTCAAGGCCAGGCTAGATGGGGCTTTGAGCAACCTGGTATAGTGTGAAGTGTCCCTGCCCATTTTAGGGGACTTGGAACAGGTAATCTTAAGGTACCTTTCAACCCAAACCATTTTATGATTCTATGATTCTACATCCAAACCCACCAGCACAACACTGTTTGTAGCCTCTACACAGGGAGCAATTGCTCTCTTTCCTTCTCTTCCCCTAAAGGTCTTACAAAACATGAAGGTGATGGCTGGAGCAAACAGGAAAGTATCAGCAACCAGCTGGGAAACCAGTGTATTGCGCTGAATGAGGAGGAAAACAGCTACATGTCCTTCATAAAGATACACACCTAGTTTGACACAAAGGTGAAGCATGAACCACCTGCTTTGAGCAGAACAGAACTAACAAAGGATCATGACATCACTGAGGGCCTCCAGCACTTACAGTGATGCTCAAGAGTTTACAAGATAAAACACAGTAATTTGAACTTTCTTCCCCTCCCCAGGCTCTGGTAACAAAATCACTGGAATCCTTTCGTAGTTTAAAAAAAAAAGAGAAAGCAAAAAAGCCCACCAAAAAGCATCTAGATTTCCCAAAAATGCCATCCCAGGAAACACAATATAAGCTACTTACAGGAAATACAAAGTGTTGATTTTTTTTTTCCCCTAAGATTAGGGAGTTCTGAGACAGGGAGCACAGCCCCACTCCGTTCTGCTTGGGACTTGCAACAGGAGTAAAGATAACCAAGCAACCAACAAAGAAGAATCAGGAGTCACTCTGCAGATGGGTATTTCACTGCAGGTTGCCTGGCTTAGCAACAGAAACACTTGAAGGAATGCTCTACTTCTTTGAAATACTCAGCATTACAAGCTTTAGGTAATGGAACAGAAAACATTGGTTTTGCCCTCAGTGGTGTCTCCTGTGATGTTCAATCAAACCCTCCTTGCATGGGGGAGGTGCTTTATTAGCACAAATTGGATCCATTTGAAGCAATAAACATCCTGGTGCAGGAGAGGGCTCATCTAAGAGCTTCATCAAAGGAGCAGTTTATAGAGGTGTCTTATGTCTTCCAGTGCTAACAGCTCACACATCACTGACAAACCTGTCATGGAAAACCTTTTCATAAAGCAGACAAATGTTGTCACAGCCTCAGAGGAGCACAGCTCCCTCCAGGCTCTCCTCTGCCTGTAGGAAATGCACCACATCTACCTGCATTTCCAAACTATTAGCTCAAGCTGGATTTCTAGACCAGTTCAACGCAGAAAGCATCAAGGTTGAGATTTCTGAGCCACCCCCTATTCTTAGGGACCTGTCTGCCTTATTGTACACACCTGAGCTTGAAATGATTATGTCAATCATACATACAAAAAAAAAAAAACAAAACCAAAACAAAACCAAAAAACAAACAACAAAAACCACCAAACCCAGAAAACCCCCATGAAAATAATCCAGGGTATAGGAAACAAAACAGTCTTTGCAAGAGCATTGGCTTTTGTGAGGGTCATGGTGCTGCATGAGGGAGGCAGTGCTGGCCAAGGAGACCACAGGTGCTGAACTACCTGCTTTCTCTCAGGAAACCCATCTGAGCACACTGAGGGTCATCTATGACCCAGTTTCCCTCCATGAAATCTTAGCAAGCTTCCCAGCAAAGAATGAGGTCCAGCCAAGGAAGACCATGCTGCTGCATTCATAGCAAACCTCTCACTGAGGGTTCAAGTGACATTTGGCATGGAAGATCATGGTTTGGATTGGAATGGCCCTTAAAAGTCATCTAGTTCCATGCCATGGGCAGGGACACCTTCCACTAGACCAGGTTGCTCAAAGGCCCATTCAGCATGGGCTTTACACATTTGCTGTTTCCTGCTATTACAACCCTAATTAAAGAGAAGCTAATTCCAAATCTCATCTGTCTCTCTTGGAGCATGCTGATATGCTTTGCATAGAGAAAGGCACTTGCAGATGATGAGCTCGGTGGTTTCCTCTTGTTGAGGTCCTATGGGATATTTGTGCTAAAGAACAACCTGTCTACTGTGTGAAAATGAGCCTCTATGAATCTGAGCTAAGTGCTGCAATAGCTTTGAGAAACATTTAATCCTCATTCTTGTTTTAGAAAAGGATCCAAATGCTCAGTGTGTTGATAATTCAAAGGTTTAGCAGTTCCAACATCCAACTATGAGAACAAAGAAATACAGACTGTAGGCTTAAACCCAAATAGCAAAACTGTGTAAGACAGGATATAAAAGGAGAAAAAACCCTTGCTTGTGCTACACTGCAATGGCCTGGTCCTGCGCTGAGGTGAATTATTAATACACTAAAACTGGGGGGGTTTATGTTGCCTTGGTTATTCAGTCACTTCCTGTGTGAATACATTTGCTCAGTCCAATGCAAGGCTCTTAAAAAAGCACATGGGAAGGAAGCGAGTGGCTCCAGTGACCCACATTTTAAAATTCGTGGTATTCAAATAAAATACAGATCTGTTTTCCCAGCTGATCCTTCCTCTGGCTGTACCCAGTCCCCAGCTGGGTTTTGTGCTGAAGAGCCTGAGCCTTCAACCCCAGGAGGCTGTGGCAGGGAAGGGGGGCAGGGACATGCCCAGGTGCTACTGCAGGGCACATCACCTCACAGCATCCGTCTGTTAGCAAAGCAAGGGTATCTCTGGTGTTGTCAAGGGTATCTCTGCTACCTTGGTCTGCAGAGGTCTCGTGTGCCAACAGATACCTTCTGCATTCATCTCCTCTACCCAAAGCTACCCTCAAACTTCCATAAGTTATTGTTTGGCCAATTTCTCCCTCATTAGCGCTCCTAGTGGGAGAAGAAATGAGAAAAATAACAGGTATCCTACCTCACTTGGGTATTGCAAATGTGCCTTTTTAGGAAACATCTACAGAAATTGTCTCCCTAGGCAATTAGGCAACACCACACTCTGGTGTGAAGGACACAGCAAGCTAATAAGCACAATTTCTGATTGCATGTGTTCCCTGGCTGCTGACCTTTAAAATGTCACGGTCCTCATTTAGAAAGCAACAACTGGTTTGAAGAAGTTTCTAGTGTTGGTGTTCTTCTCAAGCCACATTCGCAGATGTTGCTTTGTGAGAACATCCCCCACTGCTCTGTTTTCCATGCCCCTCATCTCCCCAGGATCTTAGCATATATCACTTAATTTGCTCACAGTGCTCTTTCTATACCAGGACTGAATATTTCTTACTATCTACAGTCCTACTTTTACAACTTCTTTGGAGTTAACTCTTCTTCCACTTTAATGCTACAGAACCATTTTCCACTTTAGTTTCCAGCTTAAGAATTCCACTTGTAAGGTTGTCATGGGTTCAGCAGTAGCAGCCATTTTTCTCCTTCTTCGTAGTTGGTGCAGCACTGTGTTTTGGACTTTTGGCCTGAGACCAGCGCTGATAACACCAATGTTTTTAGTTATGGCGTAGTGATGTTTGATCTGGCCAAGGACTCTTGGAGCCTCATGCTCTTCCAGGGAGGAGGGGGAGTCGGGAGGAAGCAGAGACAGGACACCTGACCCAAACTGACCAAAGAGGTATTCCATACCACAGCACGTCATGCCC
>JANRGW010047313.1:9003-36599 GCA_024733675.1 Psilopsiagon aymara
ATGGCTCTGTCTGGGTGCCTGCACTGACCACCGCCGGGGCAGACAGAGCACAGCTCCCAGAGCGGGCCCTGGTCATAGGCTGAGTGCGCACCATCCCGCTCGCCTGCCCGCTCGCGCCGCCTCGAGCCCGCCCTGTATCTTGCCCCGAGTGTTGCTTATTGAGTTTACTGCACTACTTGTGTACTGGTTTGCTCAGCACTGTGAACATGAGGAACGTAGCAGTTATTACCTCAAAGTGTGTACAGAATGGATAAAGCTTCTTTCTTCCAGGGCAGAAGAATCTCTTCGAATTTCGCCTCTCAACTCCAAGTGCCCCAGGTTCTCCTCTATAAATGCAAACTTACATAATCTACAAAATGTGTAGGCAAAAGGCTTTGCTACCATACTGGTTTGCACTACAGGTGGTTCCTTACTAGTCATATGCAAAAAGTAAACCCCACTGCTTGCTGTCTTTTGAAAGCATGGCGCTTTTTTTTCCCAACAGTGGCATAATGTTCTTCTGGAGTGCCATTTACTGAATCTTTTTTAAAGTGTACATTTTTAAATGAAATTATTTAGTGCGCAGTTTGTGACAAGATAAGGCAGACATATAAATGATATTTTACTCAGAGTCACAGCTCCCAGAGTTTTATTTATGCTAAGCTTTGAGATATGTTTTTTTTCCTGAGGGAGCCAAGCTGTTACACATTATCTTCTTAATCTACTTGGTATTCATATTTCACTGCCAGCTGTAATTAAATATTAGACATTTTCATTGTTGTTATAGAGCTGAATTACTGTAAAGATAATTATTATTGTATATTTCAGGATACATCCTGTACTTTATCCATTTAACACACACTAAAAAGAGCCCAGAGTGCAGTACCAAGATCAACTCCATTTTAACCTGAAAGATGAAGACAAATCAAGGTAAAGAGTATTCAATTAACAAAGGCAAACCTAGATGTAAAAATATACAGACTTCTTTTTTGCTTTATAACACCGTAATAAATAATCTTCTTGGAACACATAGTTAAATTTTAGTGTTTACAGACTGTATTGCTAGTAGAGAACATAAACCCGCAAGCGCTTGGAAACTTTTGCCCTCAGGTTGGTTTCCCTCTTGTTTTGTGCTTGGGTCCTGTTTCTCTTCATTACCCCCATGGGTGCCTGGGACAACTTGCAGAGATATGCATGTCCACACAGAGGAAATGTTTGCCAAGGCTGGCTTCATGGATGCTAGGAAGCAATGCCAGTTCATAAGTTTCAAAAAGAGGAAGGCTTCCTTCTACACACAAGCAACAGAGCCAAGAAATGTGTGGGAGTTCTGCAGTCCTGTTTGTCCTGTCAGGAGCTGCACCCAGTCTCTGGCAATGATGCTGCCATCCCACTTCCAGCCATAACCAAGTTTACTTGAAACTCCACAGGTCCCATCATACACATGCACAAGAGGTCTCTGTGCAAGCCTCTGAGGCTATCAAAACAACTAGGTAGCTAAATTTGGGTGAGATGAATTCCACTCTGATATTTCACAGCTGAAATAAGAGTAACAATCTGAATAGACACTGAAGACTTGGTTTGGTTTGGTTTGTTTCATTTCAAATTGCAATTTTTTTTTTAAAAAAAGTTTTAGATTTTTTTCAAAAAAGGCATTTTCCAGATTAAGAAATATTAGATCCAATTCACACATCTCTATAGGAATTCCAGCATTCTTAGAGTGTCATCTCAGGACTAAAACTGATTTTTCATGTCCTGTAAATTGTGCAAACTATGAGAATCTCACTGTAAGCAAAAATCAGGTTTACAGCCTATACCATCTCAAACTTTGTGGATGTATGCATACAGATGTATATGCATTAAATGAGAGATGTATATGCATTACATGAGAGAAGATCAGGACATGTTCTATTTAAATCTGAAGGATTAACACTTTTTTTTTTAATAGCAGGATGTAAATCTATACTGAGTGAAGCAAACATATGTGACAAGGGCCTATCAAGTCAGTCTCTAGAAGTGAATAATCTTGAGCCAGTGGTGGAACTCCTTTCTTTATTCTCCCTCCATGCGCTTGCTTATGTCTTAGATGAATGCTCATAATCCCATTCTCTGACAAGTTCTTCCCAAGAAAGAGATGTTTCTATTCTAGCCTTATGACTCACGCCTGCCATGCCCTGTCCAGGCCAGAAAGAAATACAGGAGCTGATCTATATAGTCCATTGACTTCAACGGACCTTGATCCAGGGGCATAAATTACATGTTTGTGACAAAGCATTAACTTGTTAGGGGGGCGGGCTTTAACCCAGTGAAACTGACTTACAGTGAACAAGCTTTTCTTCCTCTATAACTCTATAAGAAAGACATAAACACACCAAAAAAAAAAAAAAAAAAAAAAAAAAAAAAAAAAAAAAAACAAACCAAAAAAAGGGGAAAGATTGAGACTTCTTTTATTCCCAGTGTTTGTGGATACGAAATATAATTATGAGCTCCCAAGGAACACACCATCAAAGTAAAATTAAGTTGTGATTTTGTCCCTGGCCTGTTGGCAACAAGCCATATAAATTATAAAATAGACTCAGGTATAAGAAATCAAATCATGAAATAATGAGGGCTCACAGTAAAATAAAATACTGCTATAAAAATAATGTACTTAAATGAGCTACATTGACTCATTCTGTTGTATCCCTGTACTTTAATGTAGCTAGCCACTTCTGCATGCATATTAGTTCACCAGTGCCAAAAAGGAAAGCGACTTTTAAGAAATGGCCATTGTCCTCTGATTGCCACTTCCTTCCCTCTCATTTTCTTAATTCGGCCTGATCACTCTCTCATTTTTGGTACCTCATGCCTTCATCCTTTTGTTTCCTCAGACTTTTAATGTCACTTATAGCTGAGACAGTTGAATACTCCACTTCTTTGCAATTGGACATTTTTGTAGTAAGCTTGGACTTCTTTATACCTCAAGCTTCTTGTTCTGCACTGAGTGATACCAGGCACATCCATATTTTCAGGACTCTACAGTCATGCCATAGAAAATATAAATTCAAAGTTGGTAAAAGAAGTCCATGGCCCTGGACTTTATTGTGTGCTAATAGTAATAGACATAATCAAAGGGCTATCTTCTTAGCTGGGAGTTCAAATCAGTCAATGAAATACATGACCAACATCTTTGTACTCACTTTTTATTCAAACAAAAAAGGAAATAAAGTTTAACATTTTGACCACTGTATTTATTGTGTTGTGGGGTTTTTTTCAAAACTGAATGGTACAAATCCTAACGTGGCATGTTGGATATGGACAATACCCATTTAATTTCAGAATAGACACTGTGTATAGCACATAAAACAGTAAGATTGTTCAGGGTTCGAAATGCTAGTAAGCTTTACTTACTGTGTTAACATTGTAAAATAAAAGATGTCTTTCTGCCCCACAGTGTTTTAGCTGTGAATGTACTTTCAGAAACATACCCATATTCTACTTGGAGAATGATGGCAGAGAAAAACCCTGAGAAGTCCTGCCTTCCCTCGCCATGTCCAAAGTACTGCTGTAAGCGCAACACTCAATCAGAACCACTGCAACAATGGTCATGGTTAGAACTGAAACTGCATCCTTAGCTATTCTTCCAATGTAACAAAGTCTGTACTGAGTATGTACGCAGGTTTTCTGTGGTGTGTTACAAACACACAAGCACAAATATTGCAAGAATTAGGCTAGAAAGTAAGACCCCTACAGAAGAAACCCTGTTAAAATTAGGAAGGAGCCCTGACAGAACACTAAAGAGACACAGTCTTCCCTGTGCCAAAAGAGCTGTTAAGAAATACTGTCTCAAAATCAACAAATGTGCTGAATGAGCAAAGGTGTGGTCAAAGGAAAAACAGCTGATGCAGGGAACATCCTCCAACCCCGCTGACACACACACACTCACGCACACAGGCTGCTCTCTCTTCAAGAGTTGTTGATTCCTAACTATGTCAAGCAAAGTTCCTAATGGAACCTTATCTGGTCTCCATGCGACAGACTGCATACGTTCAGAAAGGTGTAATTTACCCCTCTTCGTACTACAGTGAGCAAGTCTGTCCATTAAAACAATTACTCATTTTACTTAGTGCATTTAAAAACTTCAATGTGATTTTGATATGATTGCATGCGCAAGAAAGCAAAAACCAACAAACTTGGCCAACTTCTGAACTCTGTGACCCTGAAACCACTGGGAATTTCATTTAAGCAAGGGGTTCAGAATTTAGCCCTGATGAAAACAAGCTTTAGCAGCAACACAGGCTGGCCTCAGCACCACTAGTCAAACCAGTGATCTCCCATGCAGGTTCTGTTCCACTCCAGGCTACAGTTCCAGCACCACTCAAATCTACACTGAGGGCGAGGACATTTCATGTGCATGCAGCCACCTGCAAAACAGCAACAGAATTAGACATGTTAATTGAGAATTATCAGTGTGAAAATCAACTTTCTTAGGTGCTCATTTATTAACCAAGTAGAATGTTTAATAAAAGAGAAGTACAAACCTGAGGAGTATTTTTCCTGAGCTTTCTAAAACTTGCTACTCTATTTCATATCAGGGTGTAACGTGCTGGTCTCACTTAAGGGACTGCAGGAGTAGGAGGAAATTAGAAATGACTGTGCTAGGGTCAGTGAAAAGAGATGACAATCTGTGGCCTCTGTAAGCAGACATGGAAGTGTCTCCTCAAGGATACTTTACCCTAGTCCAGCTGTGAGCCAGAAGATGAACAAAATTCAGTTCTTTTTTGAATTTGGATTCAACAACTTAGGGATTTGCAGAGAGTAAACCAGGAAATACAGACTTTGGTGGCTGACTTTTGATTATATCAAAATGACAGTAGTAATTTAAGTTGATTTGACCTTCTTAGTATCTGAAGCAGTCTTTTGATTGTGTGTTTCCTGTGTGTTGAATTTCTTACTTGCCCATACTGTCAGAGCAGCTTTAATCTCTTTGATCACAACCTTGATCAAATGTTTATCTTGTATTATATAAAACATTAACGTTGTCAAAGGTCATTAGAGAAATACACTTCAAATGGAAATTATGTTGCTTACCACACAAAGAGATGTCTTGTATAATTCAAATTGAAAGAAAAACATACAGTATGAAGAAATGCTGAAATGTCATCTTGGTTTGACTCCAGATGGTGATAGGAGGTACAGGGAGTGCTCGTTCCCTACTGTATGACCTGCTACCCTTACACCACTGGTTTTATAAATACCAATCCAAAATGATTCTCAGAAGGTAAAAACAGCAGGAGACACAAGAAGTGGTTTGTTAAAATAGGCCTGCCTGCTTCATTTGACAGAAAGAGAAAACTAGCTGTGATGGCAAGGTCTGTTTAACTATTTATATCTCTTTGTAAGAGATGCAATTCACTAGACATTTTTATCTTATTTAAATGTAAGTGTACCAATGGCCAGCCTCCATGTCACACTTTACTTAAGGTTTGGGTCCAATCTTCTCTTACATTTGTATTAAGCCATCACTGGGTAAAATGCATCTCAGTCCTGGTGCAGGACCTAGACCCCTGGGTACCTTCTGGTCAAACGTACTCTTCCTGCTAAGCTACATAAATCATGTTATTCTCTGCTACATGGCAGCTGAGATCAGCTGAGAGTGCCTCAAGCAACGTGGCTTACAGCTTTGTCAGTACAGCGGTCCTCTGAGAGATATGGATGGGTGTTTAAACTCAGACTGGGAATTAGGCTGTGGGAAAGTGTTTCACTCCTTTACTTTGGCTAATACAGAAATGTTATTGGCATACTGAAGTATTCTACAATGCCTATAGCTATACAGACTATTATAGAAAAGTTATTGACATAGAGAAATATAGGCTATTACAGAAAAGTTATTGGCATTGTCACTGTCCCTTGTAAAAGACGGTGTCCACAGAGGCATTTGGGGAGTGAAGACAGAATTATTCTCTTGTGTGGCCTCAGTATACTCCTCCCAAATGAGGACTGCTGGCAGACGGTGAACAATTGTCAGCCTCTTGACACCAGCTGTACTTAGGCAGAAGTGAGGTGATCCTTTCAGCTTATAAATGTCAGCCTAGAAGGTGGCACGTGCAGTAACCATGACCAGAGAAGAAAGCAAGCACTGCACTTTTTAAGTTTCATGCCTTAATTCACAAGATCACAGAATCACTGAAGTGGTAAAGGTAACATCTGGTCCAAACCCCACTGCTCAAGGCAGAGATAATGAAAGTAGGGTTCTCAGGGTTGTGTACAGTGAGTTTTAAATATATCCTAGAATGGAGACACTTTCTGGGCTATCTGTTCCAGTCTTCAATCACCCACATGGAATAAGCATTTTCTTATGTTTAAGTGAAATTTCCTGTGTTGCATTTTGTGCCCATTGCCTTCTGTCCTTTTAATGGGCACCACTGAGAAGAGTTTGGTTCTGTCTTCTTTGCTTCCCATATCAGGTATTTCTGCAGTCCTTTTTTTGTCTTTGCAACCTTTCACTGGACTCACTCCAGTCTGTGTACACAGAAGCTCAGAACTGGGCCCACCACTGTAGATGTGTCTCCCTGACCTGCTGCTGGTCATGCTCTTCCTGCATGGTGCTGCTGGCCACCTTTGCTGCAAAGGCATGTTGCTGGCTCATGTCCAACATGTAGTCCACCAGGACACTCAGGTGCTTTCCATCTCTTTGGCCCTTAATCTGTACTGGTATATTTCCCTTTATTGAACTTCATGAGGTTTCTCTCAGCCCATTTCCCAGCCTGTCAAGGTCACTCTAAATGGCAGCACAAATGGCGGATTCCATTGTGCTGAAACTGTTGTGGCTTTGGCATTTTGCGTTATGAGGCATTGTTCTGACATGGATCAGGGTATAAGCAAGCAAAGGGCTTTTCCTGCTCATTATCCATTTTCAATAAATATTTTCTTTCAAAGATAAAAAGTATAATGGCCTTTATTTCCTTTTTGATACATTGGGGATTTTTACAAGCAACTTCCCTAAACATTAGTGGGAGTTGTGTAAATGGTGTCAAATAGGGATATCCTGTTTTTGACAAGTGACAACTGCCTGAAATTTAACAGTAAATATTTTGCAGTGGAGTCTAAAGGAAAGTAAAGTACTGCCTCCAGTCTGTCCAGAAGTCTTTTTTATTTGGCTGCACACAAACTGTTAAGTACAAAATCTCAGGACTATTATTTGTCTATTTCAAATCCAGTTCAAATTCTGTTTTCCAGCCTGTTTTACAAGTCTGTAAATAATTTTTTTGACCTGCTCCCCTGTTATCCCTCCTCTGCTGCCTACCTTGCTCTCTACACTTTGCCAAATCTTGTCTCACCTTCCCACTCTTGAATTCATGCTTTCTTTCCTTCTGCTTCTTGTGCTTGAAGAAGTCTCCCACTTTCCATCTGCCAACTGCCTTCTCTTATCAGACCCTAGATTTCAGGATTTTGTCCTATTTTTTTCCCAGTAATATTACTGTGGTATCACTATTTGAAGTGTTCTCTCCTTGCAGTTTACAGTGTCTTACTTGGTATTTTCAGCATTCCATTTGAGTAAATGCCATAAAACTGATTTGCTCCATACTTAATACTTCTATCATATATAGGCAATTATTTAAGTATATTTTAATTAGCATAAATACAATTATATCTTGGAACAGTATGAACCCTTAGGGTTCCTTTTCCCCATTGCAACCACCCAAGTGCCAGTAGATTACTTATCTTCCTACATGGCAAGCATTGATTAGTGCAACCAATTTGTCAGAGTTCATGTTTCTTCCTCTAACTTGCTCTTCTACTATGGGCATGTCACTGGGTTGAGATTAATCTCACCTAAATTCAGCTATATACTGTATATAGTCCACAGCAGGACTAATTCTCACACCCCACTTTTAGCTGCGATTCTTATGGCCTACACTAGACACATATTCTATTTCATTGTGAGATGAGTTTTACCCTACAAATGCCTATTTTTTACAGTGACAATGAAAAATCTAGACAAGTAGCTGAATATTCAGTCATATGAATGCTACATCCAGTGTCTCTCTATGCCTTATTTTCCTTAGCTATAAAACAGCAGGACATTTTGTGAGGCTTAATTAGTGTCTTTAGAACTAAGTGATTTAGATTTAGTGATTTCAAGATAATTTAGTTAAAGTGACAGGCATTCTCTTGGAATAATAGTGTGCATGTGTACATATGAGCACTCATACATTGATATTATAAAAAGAATTTTAAAAGATAGTTAAGTATGAAGTATCTAATAAATTTACCGTTTTTCTCTACTGGAATATTGCAGTTAGGACATGGCTTGGTTGTCTTCTTGATTGTTTCTCTAGATGCCTCTTCCCATCGAGCTTGCATGGCTGCATGTTCATCAACTACATATCCCTGCAAAGAGAGAGAAAAGCCACTTGTGGGCACAACATTGAAAGGTTGTGCTGGGACATGGCATCTACATTGAAGCACTATCTATCCATGAGAAACAGACAGGAGTGATTGCAAGGCCAGGTAGGTTGGACCTTTTGAGAGATGCAGAACTTTGCTTCAAAATGCAAACTTATTTTCTCCCAGTGCATCGTGTTAGATCCTGGGCTGCAGGATGGTGGGAGTAGAGGCAGCAGCTGGAGCATGTGCCATCACAGGGGTCCTTCTTCAACCAGCTGCAGCACAGGCTGCTTCTTCTACCCTGCTCCCTGCCACCAGTGGCAGGCAAAGACTGCGGGAGGACACAGAAGGCATCAAGCCATGCTGCAAATGCACAAAGACAGGTAAAGCAGAAGGCAAAGAGAAGCAGGAGTCAGATGAACCCAGCTGAGGCATGATATGATAAACACCATAGGTTTGATTCTGCTTCAGGAACTGAAGCCCTCCTTGCAAGGAAAAATGAAGCAGCAAGGCAATGAAACACTTGGTAACACAAAATGGCGGGATCCCTGGAAGGGAACTGTTTATCATGATAAAGCATAATCCTTTGTACCAGAGGTCTGAATGTCATTCAAACATAAATCCATATAAATTTAAGAGTCCTTAACAGGCATAAAGGAGAAACACAAAGAAACTAGAGAAAAGCTAAAAACACCCAACCCTAGTGAACAATGAAAGTAAGTAGCTCCGCTGATAGAATGACACAGATGAAAAAAGTCATCATGAAGAGTGTTTTAAAAGGGACTCCTGTGTTTGTCCTATTTATGACTGGGGCAAAATTACGTAATCTACACAAGTGGCCTACTTGGCAATTTCCTACCTAAAATGACAGTACAAGGACAAAGGAGATGGCAGTGCCTTAGGTCATTTATATCACACAAGGTTGACAACTATGTGAATAGCAGCTATAAACAATGTATGTAGGTTCTAGCCTTGAAGTTCTGCTCTCTGCATTCATGATGTGGTTTGTTTTTTTTTGAGCAGGTGGGAGAGTAATGAGCCTAAACGAAATTGCATCATTTGCAAAAATTCCTGTAACTTCTTTGTGTATATCTTCAAGATACTTGTAGGCTATGATGGGAATTCACTTTTAATTTTTATTTATATGGATTTTAAAAATAAATTTATTTCTATCAAGACAGAAAAAGAAAACTCGCCCAGCTTTGACACACACAGCACAACCATTACTCCTTGATTTCTGCTCAGCTACTACAGGTTTTACTCAGATAAATCCTGTATAGAGACTGACCTCTACACAACATTTTACTCAGATAAAACCTGTGAGTTGTTGCAGTGTCAGTAAGACCTAGATTTTGTTTCTTGGCTGAAGTCACCTGAGTAAAGACGGAATAACAAAGAGCAGTATCTGCAGAAATTTATTTCCAGCTCATCTGGTGGCCACTGCAAGATGCACTAAACACAACACCCCCCCCAAACCAAACCAACCAAAAAAAAAAACCAACACAAAAAACAAAGCCCCAAGCCTTTTCAATCAGAAAAGCTCAAAAATGGTATTATTTTTTTTTTTTATTTTACTACCAACATCCATCTCCTCAGACCTTGAATCCCTTTTGTTGCTCCTCACTTAATATTCTCCCACTTGCTGTTATTTTTGATGTCAAGGTGACAAAAGTGAACAAAGTCTTCTCATCTGTATCCTTAGAAGTGACTTTTACTTTTGTCTTTCTGCATCTGGAGAGGGAACTCAGCTCTGCACCCTGCTGGAATATTCAGCAATTTGGCAAAAGGATGACCTCTACACAACATTGCATTAGTAAGTTCTGGGAAATAGAAAAAGCAGCTCAGGCTAATAGCAAAGAACATCATCTAGCATTGATCTTGCAACACCTTGATCTTAAAGGATGACTTTGTTAGGCAACCTGATCTAACTCAGAGAGTCCTGAACACAATACGGGGAGAGTGTGGAACACCTGACCTGGGCCTCAGTTTGCCCAGTGACAGAATGAAGATGATATGAATTTAATCTCATTGCAATAGGAATTAATTACTTAACATCTATACAGAGGATTCAAGATGAAAACCACTATAGCAGTGACAAAACTTTACTATTCTTTTCAGAATAATAGCTATGTGAGACCAGAACTATTTTTAGGTTCTGTAGTCAACCCAAAAGAGCTTCACAGTGGCTCTGTTTCTCCCAAATAGTCCAAATCCAAACTGTGTGGTTCAGCGCTTGTAAACACACTTTTTCTCCATCTTCATGTCTTTGTTGTGCCCTAATAGCAAATGAGACAGGCAAAATTTCACATGTCAAATTACTAATTAGATTTGCATAAGGATACTTGATTTTAGTTCTGAAAACAAATGCAAACTTGGGAAAGCTTAGGAAGAACTAAAAGAAAGAACTTCAAAGCACTCATATGCAATTCACCAAGAAAGAACAAATTGCTGAAAGAGCAGTCAATGATTATATCAATATTTTCCATTGCAAAAATTTTAGCATGAACTAGATGCAGCAGCATGTTTTCAGCCCATTAGAGCTGAAATGTCCCTCCTAAGCCCAAAATTGATGAATGCTAAGTTAAAAACTTCCTGCTACAGGAAGCAAATGCAGATTAGCAGCACAGTGATGGAGTCCTTCTGATTCAGTAAAGAAATCATACCATACTGATCTATGAACCTCCAGTGTCCATGTGCTTTATTTAGTGCTTCACATACAATCACTGCAAGGACACATACATGTATCTGCATTTTTTCCTCAAATAATAAAGGAAGGGTGTATGGCTGTACTCTATTACCAGTGTCTATTTAAATCACATTCTTTCATCCTAACAAAGCAAATTTAGTTTCCTCCTTGACAATGGCCTAGGTAATAGAGCAGGTTTATCAAGCAGAGGTGGCTCTCAGTTCATTTGGCCTCCTGGTTGTAGTTAGGAAGTTTAGAAATGCATGTCAGTTTGCCAAGGAGAGACTTTAATCACTTGTGATACTGACCCCACACAATATGCTCCCCAATTATTACAAAATGTTTGCCCCAGTAGTGAAGAGCTACTGGATTCCATCCATACCACTTTATGAATTATTTTTTTTAATGCTTAACTATGCTGCACATTATGACCAGGAGTGAAAACCCCAAAATAACAGGAAGCTACAGTAAAAGTTGTTGCAAGCATTATTCAACATCCCCTCTGCAATATTCCTTGAGTGTGACAGTGGGAAAAGTCTCTCTTGTTATCTTTGGGTCACACTGAAGGGCATAGAGTTACTTCTATTCTGTTTCTATGCTGAGTCTTTTGGAAAAGCTAGCAGGGATAAAGAGACCACAGAGACTGCTGAGCACCATACAGCAATACAAGAACATGTACATGAAAAGCTTTTTATGGAGTTAATCAATACCAGTCAGTACTGGAAAGAGTCCTACAGAGACAGAAAGCATCTTGAAATAGAAATAAAGTGTCCTTAAAGCAGCATCTCATCCAGGTAATAGGGCACACATCAACTTGTCGGTAGATCTACATAAAGTAAACCAAGTATGTGTTCAGAGTCAGCTACTAAGTACTATCATCCAGATGGTACTAAAAAAACTTCTGTTCTGGAAGTATTAGATGCATAATGTTTAAATCCAATATCTACTGCAGAATATAATGCCTTATGTAAGCACACCTTTTTATGATCATACTTATTTTACCTAGCATAGAAAATATCTGAAAACTGAAGACCCTTGATTCAGAATAGAATATGAAGCTGCTGACATTATGCTGTGTTTAGCTTTAGTACATGTAATTTCTGGACTTCTGCTCCTTTGCTCCTGGTGCTTAATTCCTTTCTGATAAGCAAAACTGGCCATGCATAACTTCAAAAGTGCATCATAGTGCAGCTTCCTTTTACATCGGAAATACCTGTTCTTCTGCTCAGAAATGCTCAGGTTTAAGTTAATTTTCCTTGGAAAAGTGAGATTTAAAAAAAAAAAAAACCAAGAAAGAAAGAAATGTGTAAAATTAATATTTTATATGAAATACAGAATTTTAGAAAGGCTCAAAACAGAGCATATTGCTCATTTTCTAGCATGGATGTGAGAATCACTATGGATATTTGAAAGTGTTTGAAAGGAAAACAAAGAATAATTCATTGTACACAAAGTTGTTATGGTTCAGCCCACCATAACATTTAGATTATCACAGCCCACTAATTATTTGGGCTAGAGCTCTAAGCAAAAGCATCTTCATCTGTTGAAGCCTGATCTATGAGGGATGGTGAATTGCTTCTATTTTCTCAGCTTCTACTGAGCTATTTTGTGAACATGTTCACATGAATTAATCTCCTGTTGTGTTTAGCGGTGTCTTTTACTTCAGTTTTGGAAGGGGTTAAAATAGCAGATGTCTAGGGCACTAGATAAACTGGAGGGGCTTTGAATTTAATGAACTTGTTTAAGAGTCAAAATCTCACAGAGGTGTACATAGCTATGGGACTAATGTTCTAGTCTAGAGAAAGATTTGGGCTAATTAAAACACTAAAAAATGACTGTAGATAAGGAACAGGAATGATATCTACCAATGGGAATATGTTTCCCAAGAAAATAAAAGTGTCAGTGCCACAGTGATCCAGTTAAATTCACACGAAGCAGCTTTGTGTGAGGCAATTTGTCTGGTGTGCCTAGGTAATTCTGCCATTAAAAAGAAGCCACTTTGTGATGGCAGCAACTAGCTAAAATCAAAGTGATAGACACATGGCATTGTGTCTGATACAGATGAAAGAGACTTTCATAGAATAACATCTGAGATCTCTGGTTTGGTGATGCTGTACATCAAGGTTCTCGCACTGCCTCCTGGGGCCATTCATATCATCATGAATTAAATTCAGGTTGTTGTGAATATTGAATTTACACTGCTCGACAGCTGAAAATCTAATCTAATACAGGCCATTCTTGTATAACTGTTTTCCATGAGTAAAGATGTGCCTTCTCCCATAAGTGGCAAAAAAAGCTGCAAATGACTGTCAGCTTAACCTCATAAACAAAAGCAGCCTGTCAAAGTCTTTTTACTTTATTGCTGCCCAAAACAGGAAAGCTAAAATTCTCTCGGTGTAGTTCCCATCTATTTCTCATAAGACAGAAAGTTAAGACCTATTCTCAGATTTCCTCTGATGCATCTTTATTTATAACAGCGAGATTAATTTTACAGGAGATTTCCTGGTTATAGTTATTTTTCTTGCTTCTTTAATTAGGCATCTGTGGGTTGAAATGTCCTGTTCTTGACATTGTGAATACACTAAATGCCCAATTGTGAATACACTAAATGACACTGTGAATACACTAAATGCCCAAGCTTCAGTTTGTTTTACAGCTGCTTAAGATACTTTAGAAGTCAAGCTAGGTGGGATATTTTTTTGTACAGCAATGTTTTATTTAACTTTTTAAATTTATCTGATGGAAAAAAAAAATCAATGGTCTAATAATAGATGTTCTGTATTTCATACTGTGACTGAGGACTCATTGAAGGATGGTATATACAATGAACCTCTTCCGTAGCTTTTTCTTTCACTAAAATGCAGAGAAATTATTAGTGTTTTTTGTGGCCAGCATTAACTATTTATCATTTTGATTAATTTCACCTCTCTTTTGAGTACAGAAAGAGGTTTCCATACAAATGCTGTGTGTTTCTCATTTTAGCTCTTGCCTGTAGTACACCATTTCCAACCTCACCATTTGTTTTCCATGTTCTAAAAGCAGTACGGAAAGTTTGCTGAAATAGTGAAGGAACAATTCCTAAAGTGATATTTGCAATATTTAGAGCTTATATACAAAACACTGACAACCATGAACTGATTCAGAAGTTCATGTAACCTTGGGGTCCAATATAATATATGTTTTCCCTAACAACTCACTTTTCACCAGAGGTTCAAGCCAAAAAGGAGCTTGCTGCTTCCTTCATACAGTAAGTCAGGGGACACATAGCAATTTCATAGTTCTGTCAGCATTATGGCTTTCTGTTACAATTTTATATACACATTGCACAGATTTCAATTCTACAGCAATATTGTAAGAAATACACTGCACCAAGACTGATTTTACTGTAGTGTTAGCTAAATATTTCATGTCTTAGCATTACAATTCAGCTAAGGACATTTTGGAAGCACCTTTATTTGGGAATTCCACTTTAAAATCAAATTTTGAAATATCTTGTTCTTACAGTGGGCCAATACGTTCTGCTATATAACTACAGCAAACCGCTACCCACACAGAGACCCTGCATGCTTACTGGAAATCTGCAGGCATAAGAGATTAGACAAGATGCTGTTTAGTGAATGAATAGGGAAGCCTGGCAAGTAATGACTGTATATTTTATACCACCTACTGGCAACTTCGAGACCTGCATACATGAGGCAATAGAGGGAAAGATGGGCTGGAGGCTCACCTGCAGCCCAAGTGAGGTGAGAGCTTTAGAAGAAATACACGACAAAAGCCTTCAGCAGAATGCCAGGGGATGTGACAGGCTTTCCTGGATGTGTGCACACACATGGGTGTGCTTTTATGCTGCATCTGTGCAGCAAAAAGCATTTCTGGGAAGTGATCAAATGGGTCTGCTTCAGAGATGACCGTTTGCCTGAAAGCTCATGACTGAGTTAGGTTTGAGCCCATAAACTACAGTTAGGGTTGCAGTCAGGGCCCCAGTGGCATATGCTGATGAACAGGATCAGGCTTGCACTGGTTCTGCTGAGGACCTGGTTTTGTTTGATGGGTTCCCAGGCTGACAGGGGTTCTGGATATGTTCTACAAAGCCAGTGGCAGAAAAATCAAAGTTATAGTCTGAATCCTGCTGTAGTTGCACTATTACTGTAAGGACTTGGTCCCAAATAACAAATAGCTGAGGACTGATTTGAAGGTGGTGAGTCTGGGGATAGGCTTTGGTATTTTGGTGACCAAGGCTTTCATCTTAGGGCTACAGCTGGGAGAGGCAGCATCCCACAGGTTTGGAGAGAGTTGAAATTTTACAGCACTAGTTATAAAATTACACCAAAGGTTTAGAACATGGAGCTTTGTGGCTTAGTAAAAATGCTGTCACTGTTTCTTGTAAGAGGCCACAGCTTTTGTGCCAAACCAGCATCGCAGGCCTCAGGATCCATCAGGCTTTCTCTGGACTTGTCTTGGCCTGCTAGAGATTTGGTTTAGTAAGTGACAGCAGTTGTCTAATTACGAGGTGACTACTGCCTATTTTGCTTTTGCTCTTGTATAATTTTTATAATTGCATGGTTTAACAATGTTACATGTATTTTTGTAACTAACAGATGGCAAGGACAAGTATAGGTATTATGGGCAGAATGAACTGTCTCTGATCCTACAGTAAAAAGTCATGCAGAGGAGTAAATGCGTGGAATGACAGCAGGGGCCCTGAAAGCAGAGGCACAGGGTAATATGGGAGGCCCTGGTGCTATAAATGACTCTCCAGTGGTCACTTACTAAAAAGCAGCCTTGAGAAATGAGTAAAAACAGTCTTAGGGATAAAAAAGAACATAGAGATAACAGGCTTAGGCAGAACAAGTCAGTTCTAACTGACTTAGGGAGAACATCCCATAGATAGTAAATTTGGATCCACTGTCAACCTGCAGACTAGTGAAGGAGTGTGTTTACGTATAAAAGTGACCCTCAGCAGATCCTACAGTGAGAAGAAAATAAAACATCAATGTCAACTTTATTGTCTTCCTGGTAAAGGACTCGCTATCCCAGGCCATCCTAGACTGAATTGAGCCTAGGACCCAGAGGGGCAATGGAGGGTTAAACATAACATCAAAGAAATGGATGTTACCAGAAAGTTCATATATTCATTATTTTAACTATATATAATTTGAACTATAATTCTCAGTGTTATTGTAAATGGATTAAAAATAGTTATTTGATTACGTTTCTAAGACTTCAGTAAGACTAACAATGAATCTTTTACTTTGCATATACAATGAACCTGGTCTGAAGACCTTTAGCAGGTAATGAGATTTTCAATGTAATAAAAGGCTGAAATTCAGAAAACCTGTTCTATAACCTGTCACCAAAAAACTGGTACAATTTTTAGCTGCATCAGCAGCTAAAGGTCTATGCTTAGTGATGGATTTTGCTGGATTGCATAGTTTTCAGGGTCAGGGTTGCTAAAGCTAGGTGGAATTAAGGCTTGGACTAGCACTAGATATGGTTTGAGAGGATTTTTAAGGAGCTTGGGTTGGAGCCTGCAGCAGAAGAGATCACTGGGCAAGCTTTAAGACTTCAGCCACCATGGATGTTTAATCTAGTTTAGATTTACAGCTGCTGCTGGCCCAGGGTTAACTGTGGAGTTTGTTCAAATGAGATGAACTGGATTTGCATCTGATCCTACAAAGACTGCCAGACTGGTTTTGGGAGATGATGAATTAGACAACAGATGTTCTTTTGGGTTCAAGCTTTTGAATGCAGGTAACTGGAGAGATTTGTGCACACCTGTACTATAGAACTCTACCATGATGTTTAATTTATTCTCTTAATTCAGAGTAACCTCTGAAAAAGCAAACCTGCTAAAAAGCTGTCACCCTTTTGTAATCATACATTCAGTGACTTGGCAGAACAAACCAATCAGCAGCTAAACCATCCTAGGGAAATTTTGTCCAGAGAACCATCTCCAAAACATACCTTTTTATAACCCATTTTATGCAGTTTGTGTCTTTTTTTTTTAAAAAAAAAAAAAACATTTATGTCTTTGTGCCCCACATTGTAGTCACTTACTAGATATGCACTACTTTTACTGTCATTGCTACTGCTATTATGGTTTACCTTGCAGATGTCTTATCAACATGCCTAGCACCAAAACTGTCCTGGGAGCTACTCTGACATGTTCATATCTAACGTGGTCATATGTTGTCCAGTTGCTACTGAGCAAGAAGATGCATTACTTATTGTGGTAAAAAGCAAACTGTCTAGAAAGGTTTTGCGCTAGGAAAGCTGGGCTAATTTTAAGCTGGGGACTTACAGAAGAAGTTGGTTTATGGCTAGATTCCCCACCAGCATAGACTGTCTCTGGGTGAAGTTAAAAGGGGTCAGGAAGCTGGGTTTTGTGGTATACATAGCAGGGACTATGTGGTTATTTCTAAACCTAAATCTGGTGTCATTGATTCCATCATGCACACTGCACCTTTTAATCCATCAAATATGATTACTTCTCTCATCCCAAACTCCAAACAGCTTCAAGAGGTTGCAGTGGTTTTAGAAGAAAGCTTCTTGACTGGAGTTGCCACAGAAACATTTTATTTTCCCTGAAATTATGTAAGTTTCACACTAAGAAGGGTTATAATCAGCCCTGCAGCAGTAAGTAAATGCTTAAGATGAGCTTTCAATGGCCTATCAGAGCAAAAAGTGGGTATCTTGATAGAAAGAGAACATTCTGTCCACACCAATGGACCATGCAATATCTGTGCATAGACCTGAAAGAATATGATACGCTAGTATTTAGAACTAGGCTCCTCTCTGCATGGCTGCTGCTGAGTTTGCCTTTTCTGCCCCAGGCAGCAAGATTCACCCTCAAGCTTCCCACCATTATAAGGTTCAATCTCCTTGGTTTCAAATAGCTTTAAGCACCACATGTGGTACTTGCTTTATCCTTCTTGTCTCTCTTTCTTCCTCCTGCCAACTGACTCCATTCCCCCTTCCTTACTGCCTTTCCTCTCTTCACAATCCCACCAGCTCTGCTCCCCACTCTTGACCTCAGGCTTTTCCTTAGTCCTTCTGATATCTGCCCAAGCACAGACCCCTTTCACCATCACCATTCCTGCTTCCAAGACCTTCATAATTGCCCCATGTCACTTAACAGGCTTTCACCTTTTCTTCTCTCTTCCTTTTCCTCTTTCTGGAGCTTCCATGGTAACTCTGACAGGTCACTGTCACTCCATCAGCTCTTGGCCTTCATGGGCATTTGAATGCTTCTGTATTAGGCTCTCTTTCTCTTTCTGAGGGATTTCCTTCTCCAAGACTTCCCAAATGGGTCACACAGGCGGCTTTGTGTGCCACTGTAGCTCTTCCCTCTCTCCAAATTGCCATCAGCTCCTGGCTACCCAGGTCCTCCACAACAATCCTTTTTGTCTTGTCTTCCAGCGCTTTCACACCCCTAATGCTCCACCATATGCATCTCTATAATGCTGATTTAAGCCTTGACCTGGCCACAGTGTTTCCTCTTATGCTGGGAATGTTAGAGATGTGCAGGCATTTGCAGAAATGTGAAGACATCAGAAAGTCCGTTCACTACTATAGCCACTAGAGGCTAAAGTAAAACCTGCATTTTTCTAATAGAAAGTATTTTCATGAGACCACGTGTTCTGTACCAGTTTTGAAGAGGAATAGTTTGGTGGCAGAGTGTCTTGTTGATCCTCAAATCTGAGTGGCAGGAATTGCGACAATGAGATCTGTTTCTAATATAAATGATATGGAAAGAATATGGAGAGGAGACAACTTGCTGGAGATGAAGACAACCCTGGAAGTGCAATACCAGCAAGTTAACTCTGACACACAGGGTTCTGCACCTATCAGGGGAGGGCCAAACAGAACAAAAAGGCTGAAAGCACAGATGGATAAATGTTTAAATTAATCCCAGTGAGAGATGAAGACGGTCCCACATGTCCTGCTTTCCTTTCTCTTTATGCTTGCCTTGGTTTAGCTACCCCTCAGTTTGCTCGCCGAGTTACAGTGAGGGAAAACATTCTTTCAGTGGCACATCACCATCTTGTGGAGAAGTTTGATTAGTGCAGCTCTCAGTTGGGAAAGAATGGCTGACCTAAATCCTCTAACTTCAGTTTATGCTGGAGTCTGAATGAATTTTGGGTACTCTATGGTCTTGTTCATACTGGGGAACTGGCTTGCATGGTTGTGAGATTTATTTTGGTGCTATCAGTTTGCTCTTCTGGAACAGCTCTTTGAGAGTACAGGAAATATTTCAGGATCAGCAAAGGTGTCCACATTACACTCAAACAACAAAAACAGTTAACTTCTGTGAGTCAGCAGATCTAACAGGGTGCAATTTGTGTGCTGAGGTCCTGGACCAGATGGATGAAGGGCTCCCACTGTCACTCAGGAGAAGCTAAAGCAATATGCTAATATTTAAAATAAATCACTTCTTCCTATGGTATTCTCATTTTTCCTGGCACACTTACCTCTCTGCCTTAGAGCATGGAAATGATAAAAACGAATATCCACAAAGCCAACATCGTTGAACTTATTTGTAAGCTTCCATGATGGCTTTCAGTACTCTAGGCAAAACTTTAGGCATAACTAGGGCTCACTATTCCTGTTGAGATGCATTCAAATTCTAGCTCTATTTAGTTCAGGTAAGGCATTGAGCCTTTGTCTCTCACTTTACTACGCTTTTGGGTACTTCAAGCATCTCTCAATGTCTCTGTTGAAGTTTTTACATAAAGGTGAATAGGATCTGGAAGACTGTTGTAAGTCTACTGCAAACAAAAGGAGATTGTTCTTCAGAGAGGCTAGTTAAGCTGCAAATCTCCTTGCATATATATGGCTTCAAAAAAGGGGTCTGCATGAATTCATGGAATAAAAATTTGCTGATAGCTGCTAAACACAGAATATCACATCTGAATAACAAGTCACAAGATGCTGGAAAAGTAGATGTATTTTGGGTCTCATACAGTACACATTTCAGGGCAGCAGAGGTACATAGCCTGACAACTAGGATGCAGGCTGTTTAATTCTGCCTCAATGAATGCTAGTTGTTTTTTTTTTTAACAGCTTCACTAAAAAAGGGTAAAGAGAAGAATCACTACACAGCTCATAGCCTAGTGCAGTGTCTCCAAAGTATGGCAAATGAATTGTCCCATGGCAGCACATAGCAAAGATTTCCAACAGGCCTCCAGCTCCCTCCCCAGTCTCTGTGGTCAAAGAATCAAAGTCCCCAAAAGCCTGCCTCATGGAGCCTGCCTGCAGCACTGCCAGGAGCTGCACACTCAGCCTTGCTGAGAGCTGTCTAGATGCAGGTCCATCAGCACCTGCCCACAAGCCTGCATCTGCCACATTGGACTATGTGGGGGCTCAGGATCTGAGTTTCCTCTTAGCATCAAATATACCAGACATCAGTTTTCTGCTTCCTAGGTGCATATCTTGGGCATCAAGCTGTGAAATACTTATGGAGTATCTCTCCTGTTCTTTGCTCCCTCTTTCTCTCTGAAAGACTGGGATTTATTTTCTGTGGAGATCAGGGAAACTTGAATCTCACACAAAGAGAAATGCCAGGAGAAAAAAACTATTTCCTGTCCAGGTCTATAGCTGCAATAGCTACAAAAGCTACAAAATTATAGAGCAGCCAAGAGTAATTATCATCTAACAGCTTCCAGCCTAGGCAATCCATTTTTTTAATTTCTCTAATCTGAAACATAAATTATCAGCATTTTCTGCATAGGCTCTATAAACCCCCAGTTACTCAGTCCAAACCCACATGATTTCCTGACTGGTGCACTGAAAATAAACTAAAAGGCAGCAAGGCTACAGAAACAGAAAAGTATTCATATTGAATAGAAACAACCCCAAAACCCCATTGGGAAAGCCTGTTTTCTATGAACTGATGGCAGAGCCTCTGTATTCCTGACAGAACTCAGTTACTCTTATCAATCAAAGAGACTGAAATCCACTGCAAAGCCAATCTGGCAACTCTGATGGCTGGAGTAATTCAGCATGAACATAACTGCTTTTACTTAGGATTATAATTAGGACCCATCTGATAAATGGCACTCTAGCTGGGCCAGGGATAATGATCAGGAGTTGTGGGATCCCTACCCTCTGGGCGATGGCTCCCTGGAGGCTGAGAAGAGAGCTGCATTCCCCTTCATGATATTCTTCTTTACATTCACGGCAGAACACAAACTGGAAAACAAACCAAAGCATGTAAGTCATAAAAACACATCAGGGATATAGACAGCAGGTTACAATCACAAAGAGTCATACAGCAGATGATCTCTTGCCCTTCTCATCCCATTAAATTCCCATAATCATCCTAATTGTGCATCTTATTATACACTGATCATTAACACAACAATTTGCTGTTATTATTATGCATTTCATTGGTGAAGTAACATAAATGCCATTATTAAAAATGAGATTTTTGCTACATGGTCCATTTAGGAACATAAAGTCATACTTGATACTTTTGGGTGTTTTTTTCCTGCAGTGAAATCTGTTTATACAAAGGTTGCTGGCTGAAACAAGCAGTTCTGCTCTATAGTGTTTGCTAATGGAAATAGTCTATTCATATTTCTGAATCAAATAATTTCTCTATGGAAAACTATTGCTGACTTTACTAGGGGATAGATGATCACTTTATATAGGTCATACGAAATACCATTTGTGAGAAAATGATATCTATACTTTTATAGAATGGTTAAAAAAAATCCATAGAAGGAACACAATGATAGGTTACTTAACACAGGATTTAGGTGACTATTTCTAGACACTTACTTCATTTCCAGCAATTGTTCTGGTTTCATCTTCCTTAAATTGCATTGTTCTTTATCTAAGGCTTCATTGAAAAGTAATGTCTTTTGCAGATGAGTAAAACAATTGTCCCTACCTCAGTCTGAGCTGTCTCTGCTACCTAAACTGATTCATATGTATCAAAATTGATGCCTTTTTTTTGAACTCAAAAATGAAGATACCTGTCTTGACATGTCTCAAAATCTTTGACCCATCAATGTTGCATTAAATTCTGTGTCCTTGCTGGTAAGAAGAAAAGTCAATAATGTAAAATGGGTTTCTTTTATGCTGTTTTAAAGCTATGCTGTCTTGATGCAACTCCAGACTCTGAAAGATCTCTCAGCGGTAAGCCATTCTGACTGGCATTATAAGCAAGACTGATGTAACAGCCTTGATTTTTAGACACAGAGCTGCATTCACATGTAATGAATAAAGGATATCAGGAGGACATGGCACTAGAACATTTGTCTGCCACAAATTCCAGCTGTTGCAATTTCATTTTGAGCTCTTTCAAGCTGTCACTTTTCTCAGAAGCACTGAAAATGATATTTCACTGTCATGCTAAAGAAGCTGCACTTTTATGAAAAGGAGCATTGTGCAAGTCCGAAAGGATTGATTCTGTTCTTCAGAAAGAGAAATTTGGAGCAGAGGGGTGGAGTTAGTGCTCTAACTTCCAGAGATATCAAACGTAATCACTTATTTGCTTTCCTGTCACTTCTCTCCACTATTTTGTCAATGATTTAAAATGTTTTGGTTTACTACAGGTAACACTGATTTGTTAATTCACTTGTGCTTGTTAGAAAACAGCTTAACAATGGAAGCACTTCTGTAAGGCATGTTGTATGAGAGGCTGCATTATTGTAAAAGAGCATCATATGAATACAACAATTTGCACTACATTAGTGGTCAAAAGTTTCAGCCATGTTAAACACTGCTCAGACACATAAGGAGAGGTACTCAATGTCTGGATACCTAATATCTCAAAGATTTGTTATCCTTTAACAGATAAGGTTATGGCCAGGTTTAACTGCATTTCCTACGATGTGTCCTAGTCTCTGTTTCCGTCGTCATTTTATTTCCTTATGAACACATCTGGCTGAAAGCATTTGTCTGAAGGGATTTGGTATACACTTGCTTTATCACTGCCTTATCCCACAATGCCTCAGCTTGCTTTCTGCACTCCAGTCTCTCTTACTTTTTCTATGCAAGCGCAATTTTAAACCTTCCATAAACACTGAAAAAGGGGAAATAATGAAGAAAGAACATCAGCCCCACCACCCCCAGGGCATATATTTTGCAAAGACATTCCGTCTGCCTCACAATGTAGTTTATATGGCATTGCTATTTATTATAATAATAAAATTCATAAACTCATGCCGTATTATTTAAAGACATGAAACGCATTTTCTCATTATATAGGCCACTTTTTCTACTTGCCCTTAAAGTGAAAAATCCAGAAGATCAATGTTACCAATGTTTTCCGCATAGGATTGCTGTCCTGGAAGCATGCATGAGTGTTTAACTGTGCCTTTCACTGACAATTGTAATTGTATATCCTCCAAGTAAATCTGTAAGTGAGCTTGCCACATCCTTGTAATGAAACAAAGCCTGATTATTTTTTTTTGGGGGGGAGAGGGGAGACAGGATACTCTTTTCACATATTATTAGAAAATGGATGAGATGTAAAATCAGTTCTGTGGCAAAAGAACACCCTGGAGGCAGATCGGTTTGTCAGAATAAATAGGCATCTCCCAACAGAAATGCATTAAGCACTCCCTTTTTATGGCGAAGCATGCATCATAAAGAAAAGGCATGTCACAGCAAAGAGCAGTTTGTGGTAGTTTTATTCATTTTTTGACATTCTGATATAAAAAATATGATAAAGTTTCAGTAATAAAATACAGCAACTGCAAAAATGCTGTCAGTCAACTTGTGTTTTTTGGTTTCATTAATATTAATACACTCATTTTGCCCTTGGAAAAAAAATTATTTAAGTGGTTCAGTCAGGATTTCAGACTTTTGCATAAATTTAATATTAGCAAGTTTAAAATTACTATAAGTAGTGTAATTACTAATAGTACACTTTCTTCCATTTACCAAAAATAAAGACTAGCAGATTATTGTGATAATATAAACAACATATAAACTTTCTATGTCTTTGTGTATTTAGTACTTACTTTTGTTACCCTTGAAAGATTCTTCAGTTGGAAACAACCAACAGAAAGAATAAACACGAAAGGTCCCAAACCTATCCCCTACGTTTATGCAGTAAAAAGAGGATTAGCGGGGAAATCCCCCAAGATTTTAAGGGATTTAGGCATTGGAAATTAATATAACCTGTGTGTGTGCTATTATAGGCTTTTGAATATCTGTAAAAATGTATGTTACAGGCCTAAGCAGAAATCCGGAATCCAAGTGACCTCAGGAGGCATTTAAAACCTCAACAAGGATCCAGATTGTGTTTTTAAAATCCTCCTATCTTTATGATCATTCAAACAAAAGGTAAAATCAGATGAAACTCTAGTCAGCAATCTAGAATTCAAACCCCACAGATCTGCAGTGCTAAGAGTGACACTGAATAAAAAATAAGGCTAGTGAAACCAAGCTCATTTATTCCTGACTGGCCTATTTATAGTGTTTGGAAGTGGCATCAGAATGTAGCTTTATTTTTTTGTTGTTTTGGATGAAAGGAAAACAAGTTTGTCATTTACATGCTGTGCTGTTCTTTTGGAAACAAAATCTTGTCATTTTCTTTTTCCCAGGATTTCAAAGATCAGCTTTCCTTTGGATTAAGGACCAGAGCTCTCATTCTCCCTCTTGCCTACTGCAGATGCCTTTTCTTTAGTCTCTGATAGTATCTCCCTACACTGCTCATATAATATTACTGTTAAAATTATCTTTCTTCCAACTTCAATACAATATTCCCATTCTGAATCCTTATACAAAGCTTCCAGTTTGAGCTCCAGTTACTCCTCAAATCAGATATTCCTGTTCTTTTTCACCCTTACCTTCTTCCTGCATGTGTCTACACAGCAGCATGAAGGCAAGGTTGCTGTGAGGCAGCCATAGCCAAGGTTTAATCTGCATCACTGTAGGTGCACTGCTAGGACTTCAGTGTGAGCTAACAACTCAAGCACATACCCAGATTTCTTACCAGGCTTCTGCAGTCCATGTTGAAATCTAGACTGCCACATCTTCACTCCTACAATTATTACTATTAGCTAAACCATACATGTTTTGACCAAAGTGTATCTTCCAAAACAGACATTCACATCCAGACTAAAGATACCAGGTGAGGAAAGAGGCGTTTAGCCTCTGAGAATATCTTCCTGTAGTGCTCATAAAATATTACTGTTAAAATTATCTTTCTTTCAACACATAACCATGGCTCAAGAAGGCATCCATATTGCATCATCTGACAGTGATGAGTCATTGCTGCTGCACAGACCCCAAACACATCTGTTGGAACCCAGCCCCTAAAGCCTTTTCCTGACATCTTATGGTGATGATTTCTTAATCAGAACATTCTGTATTTTGAAGTCTTACAAAAAATTAAATTGATTTTGCACAATTATTTTTTCTTATCAAACTTGTAATCTCATCATAGAATGAAATCAGTTTCTTCTGGTATAACATGTTGTCATTAAGAATATATTGACTAGCCATGCTATCAAGATTGTTTTGTCTTCTCTTTCTTCTACCTTTTCTTCTACCTTTTTTTCTCATTCAGTAGTGGCTGTCTGGACCCTTCACTATGAATGTGAATCACACATTCTTAATCTACTGAACACAGGCAGGATCAACACCTCTGTAGGTACTGAAGCTTTCTGCCAGTACTGCAAAACTAGTACACAAGAGATGCAAAGGTTCCTCAAAACCATGACTAAAACCAACACAGATATTTTTACCTTTCATTTAAAATGTAGCATACAAGCTTTATCCTCCCTTCTCAGGCAAGCAAGTACTTCAAGGAATCAAACTTCAGTGCCTCTACTCACTCCTTCCTTTAAAATCAAGTCTAAAAACAACCCAAAAGAAAACTACATTGTAATCATAATTCATTCTAAGTGTGAAATAAACCACAGCTGATGTGAGCTGCCAGAAAATACACATTAAGTGCAACTGCAGTGTCAAAAGGCTCCAGTATATTCTAAAGAGAATACAAGGGAAACCAAGTATAATCTAAGATATACATGGAACCGGACAGACTTGTTTTTATGTCTTCAAAACCAGTTTGGTTTTGACTACAAAAGCTCAATCACAGAAGCTCCTGTGAACTCTAACCAGCAATGTTTGTACTGTATACAGCAAATGTATAGTTGTTTGGTTTACCAGACTAGCAGGATTTTTTTAAATACATTTTTCTTACCTGAAGAGTGCTTTATTAAACAGTAACATAAACAAAATACTGGAAAGGAAAAGCATTCCTTCTTTTCATCTGACAACTTGATCACTTGGTCAAAAAAAAACCCTTGAAAATGTTAAATATTATAAAGCACCAAGTTTCAATCTTAAATGAGCTTTTGTAGTCAAACTATAGGCTGCTGATTGGAGCAAGGATTTATATTGAAAATATGACCATGACCTAAGAGAAATCAGCGCTATTAAAAAGTGACATACAGAATAGCACTGCTCATAATAGCCAAAGGCATCTCTTTAAAGTGTTTCTGGTTAGCAAAATATGGCTTCCAAATTCACTTTCCAACGTACAAATTATAACATTATATTGTCATAGTAGGTGATACATACCTACAGATTTTTTATTTTTTGTTTAAAGAAAGCCCCAACCCCCAAATTTCACTGGGAAAGTTTTTTACCATACCATGTATCTTTTGAGTAAGAAAGCATTTGGATTCTTAGCTAGAGTTCAAACCTCCATGCACACAGACTAAGCATTTTTAACCATGAAACTATGTATTCTTGATCCTTTCAAAGTCCACTAAAACCACCTCCCACCTTCCCCCGAATGTCACAATCCTTGTATTACTGCTGAGAACCACAGGTCTGGGTATTGGATTGACTTTGCCTCTGCCATTTTGTTATGCCCCGCACCAAGTGTGGGACTGTCATCTGCACACCCTGCCTTTTGGTATTTCTTGTGCTTACAGCAAGAAACTTTAAAAGCAGCATATTTGCCACCCATAGTAGCTATGTTTAATTAGGATTTGTGACTTTCCCAATTGTCAGTTGTAAAACCCCCTGCAAATTCTACAATGAAGATAAATGCCACAGTAGAAAAAGTATCCATTTTTTAATTATGCCAGTCTTACCAGATAGAAGGGAATTGAAAAGCATGGTAGTACTTTCAGAGCAATTTTGGTTTTTTTCCTTATAATAAAGTGCACACATTTACTATGCATATTTCATCTAAAATCAAACTTTTGTGAGAAGCGCAACGATCTGTCACAACATGGTGTCAAAAATCTAGCTGCAGTCTCTGTGCAGCTTTTGAAATCTTTGGGCAATTTGTCATCAATACTATAAGAGGCAATTTTCTATAAACATTAAAAGCCTTAAGGGTAGGTTGCGTCAAAACATTTTAAGACATTTCAGTGTGTTTCTTTTGAATCTGAAAGTCTCCCTCCTGACTTCTGCAAACCAACCCATAGGCTCATTCTCTAAGATCTAGATGACGACACATACATAGAATCATAGAATAGTTAGGGTTGGAAAGGACTTTAAGATCGTCTAGTTCCAACCCCCCTGCCATGGGCAGGGACACCTCCCACTAAATCATGCCACCCAAGGCTATGTCCAACCTGGCCTT
>JANRGW010047313.1:38400-48968 GCA_024733675.1 Psilopsiagon aymara
GTGGTAGCAGTAGTGGTTTGTGTTATACCTTAGTTACTAAACCGTTCTTATCTCAACCTGTGGGAGTTGCATTCTTTTGAATCTCCATGTAGCAAACTGTGTCGCTGATTTACGGCCTAAACCATGACACTCACCACATCTACCTAGTGTATTATTTTGAGCATTTTTATGCCTGGATGACTAACACAATGCGAAGTGGATGGAGGTAACTGTAAAATTTCTACAAATTATTTCCATAATAAATTAAACAGTATTTATATGAGGAAACATTGAAAATAAATCAATATTATTGCCACCTTATAATATAATGAAATATATTGGAAACTAAATGCAAGGCATAAGGGGATTAGTCCCTTGTGAATATGACGAATATTTTTAAAACAGAGATGTAAAATGTATCAAACCTGTGATTTAAAAAATCCTAATACCCTTTTTGTAGGCTAGTGGATATTATTCTCTGTATTTTGAATATCTCACAGAAGAATGCAGCATTCCACTCATATCTCATAAAAAATAAAAAAAAAAAAAAAAAAAAAAAGGGGAAAAAAAAGAAAAAGTGAACCAAACCCCAAAATAGATGATATGCAACAGACATGTATTAAAACACAAACTGTGTATCTCTCTCACTCACAGTAGTACAAATCCACTGTAACCCTATTGGAACAATACACTATTTACCCTAGAGCAGATAAAGTCAGAGCGTGAGTTATGTTATAAAGGAATAAAGCTATTATGTGTGTTTTCACCACTGAAATGGATACAAAGAAGAATAAGAAGTAAAATTTTATATAGAAGAAAGCATTATTTTTGAGGAACAAGAATGCAAAGGAGAAAAATGATTGTTATCTTGAGATGCCTTTAGAAAGTATGAGACAAGGCATTTTACAACAACTGTAACAGTGCATACTGTGAAGATATTCTTCCTGCAGCACATGCATCACTTCTTTAGGTATGTGATGTCAAAATTTGACTTTTTTGTAACAAAGTGGTAGGAAGCTACATTAAAGTATCACTTTTTGCAAGCTTGAAAAAGATGTTTTGTTGCTGAATGCATAGATCAGCTCACAAGGGATGTCATAAATTAAGAATTTTATTGCCTGTGGCTTTAGCTCCTGCTCTAGAAACTTTGGAGTTCAGTTAATATGCTCTTAAACAGTACAACAAACCTATTTCCATATGATAATACAGCTACTATGAATGCATGCCCTGGGCATTTCAGCATCTATCTGCACATTTATATGTGCAAACAGACTTGGAAATCTGATGGATTCATTAACGTGGTTCTTGAAATGAACTACTGAACATGCAGAGTGGGAAGCTGATGAGAGTTGAGCAATTACCCAGTGCCTAATTCACACTGAATTGTAATAGAAATCAGGCCACTCACTTCCCTGAATGTTTTTTAAAATATTCCTAACAGAACCGACGCACTCCAAGTAAAAATTTTTATTCCGTGCCATTCCGACTGTGTTCCTCTAGCCATCTGCAAGAAGCACATATTTTGTTCATCTCCTGGCTGCTGGAATTTATCTACATTAGCAAAAGCCCATCCGGCAGTATTGAAAACTTTCCAGAGGATGGCAGCAGTGACACAGGAATTGACACAAAGCCGGCTTTGCTAATCTTTCGCAATTGAGAGAGTCTAAAAAATCATAGTCAGTAGCTAAGATCCTGTTCAGGGTTACTAACAGCTGACACATGCAAAACCAGCCCTGTCAAGACAGTCTCATAAAGAAAAAATGGTATTCAGATGCACTGAAACACATGAAAAGGAGCAAGGGGTGCTCCTTGCTTCAAGGGCATTGCATTTTACTTCCCTCGAATCTGCTAACAGCTGAAGAAGCCCTGTGAAAAGAATATCTTTCTAAATATGACCATCTAGCAAATAAATAGCATAAATAATGTATCTTGGACAACTGTGGTGCTGCTTTATTTGGCTCATGCTATCTCCTATGTGTAGCACTTGCTTTTCATAAGTATAAACACGCATCTAGTCTCTGTGCTAGGGAGAGCACAAAATAATTAACATTTCTGTAAAGCTCTCTCTTCTAAGGAAATACCTATCTCCTGCACAGGGGCCCTGTGAAGCACCTTTCCTCGCAGTGACGAGATTAAGCAAGGCATTAGGCTATTTCCCTGACAGAAATGTACCTTTTTTTTGTGGTTTGGGGAAGGAGAATAATCTTAAGCCTCTATTCAGCTTCTTGTTTAGGTTTGTCTTATGAAGAAGTGAATCCTTTAAAATTAGGCGATAACTAAACTACAATAGTTAAATCCAAACCATGTTCTCTTCAAAGACCAGCACCATTCAGTTCAACAACTGCTTTGTTCAAATTCTGAGTGTGAGTAGTACTTCGCTGAAAACCAAAAAAATCCTGCATTAGATGATTCTAATTAGAGGTGTTCCTAAGCCTGAATACTGATGCTGAACAGCACTGAGAAACTCTGGGCAAATTTCAAAAGCAGATGAAAACTTGGTGTTAAGCCTCAGCCTAAAATTAGATGCAAGCAGACCTTGGAACTCCATCAACTCCAAGCTCTGAAGGATGGATTTAGACTCAGGATCTGCAATTGCAAGTCATCTGAAAGGGGGATAAAACTTGTTTAGGAGGGAACTGAAAAAGAAATTGAAAGAAGTTTTGAAAACCTTCATATCTGGTTCTTCTGAATGAGGCATCATCTCTGCAAAATGTTCTGTAAACACAGCTGGAGAAAGTATTGGAATGATAATGAAAATATCACGCTTCATCTTTCAAGGAAGAAAAGCAGTGCTTCCTGAGAGACACAGGCCTGATAAAAAAATCATTGATAGCTGGGCTGGTTCAAGCTAGGAGTACCCTGTCACAACCAAGAGCTTCCATTAAGGATCCCTCAATTTCTGTATGTTCTTTTCAGTGCAAAGGCCAGCTGTGTGGTTTCAAGTGATTTTCTTCTGAAACAAGAATGCTTTTTAAAACTTGCACAATTTGTGCTAATTACATTCACAGAGTATATAGTTAGTCAATAATGTGACTTCTGGTCTGACCTTTTGAACTGATCCTTTTCTGGTTTCTTGATCCTAGACATTTTCTGTAAAGTAATTGCACAAACTACCAAAAAAATGAGCCTTGAAATGTGAGCTCAGAATATTAGCTGGTTTACAGGAAATGCAGACAATTTGGCACTTGTCTCAGCATTGTTTTGATGAACACACAAGAAACATTTTAGCAAAAGAAACTCTGTAATTCAGATTCTGAATACATATACGTATGTGTATAAAGCCAAAAAATATTGTCCTGGTTCAACATACACTGACAGGTAGCAAGAGCCCTGTGTACAAAAAATACATTTAATGTTTATAAAAAATAATTTTACAACTCATCATTTTTCTTACTTTTCTTTGGATTTCTGACAGATCTACAAATCACCCAGCGTTCACTGTATTTCTCTCATGCCTGGGAGGTAACACACCACAGCATGAGCAATGTAGAAGTTTTCTGTTGTGCACTGAAGACAACTCCTTGACACAAATGATGGAGGTGCCAACAAGGGGACAAAATCTGCTGTACCTTATACTTCCATCAAGGAAGAACTGCTTGGAGATGTGAAGACTGGAGGCAGCCCAGGCTGCAGGAGCCATGAACTGATAGAATTCAGGATCCTGAGAGGAGACATCAAGGGAAGAAACAGGACCACAAGCCTGGACTTCAGGAAAACAGACTTTGGCCTGTTCAGTGAAACGCTTTGAGAATCCAATGGGAACCAGCCCTGGAGAAAATGGGGATACAGAAGATTGGCTGAGGTTCAAGGATCGTCTCCTCCAGCTCAATAGTGGTCCACCCCGACCACCAGCTAATCAATAAAAAGTATAGAAATCTGTATAAAAATCTTCCTTACACACATCAGTATAGATAGATGTACAGTGAATCCCTAGGACCCATAAGTAGCATAAATTTCACTGCTAATAAACATATGATATGTAACTACAATCTGCATGGAACAACAGATTACACTAAACCAAAGCCCAGATGCTCACCCTTTTCTCAGCAGTCAGCAAAGCAGATGTGACTCTTAAATCCCATGGAAACATTTGTCTGCACATGCACACGGTAGAGGACCACACGAAGCTGGACTTTCTGCACAACATTGCAAGTTCATATCTGGAAGTATTACTCTCCTCACATAGCGCCTGAACATAGGAAGAGCCTCATAATTGCTGTTAGAATTCAATAAAACAGTAATACACTTCTAACAATGGTAAAAGTATCACCATACCAACACCAATAAGAACAATACTACTGTTTAACACAAGGTGTATCATCTCTTCCTCTCATCCCCTTCCCTGCTTTGAAAAGGCTCAGAAGCAGCTACACCTGGAAGCCTTCCAGTTATGAAGCCACATGACTTTGGAGTGCTCTTGAGGCAGGAACAAAAAGGTATATTTGGCAACATTTACCTTTTCTACCTCCCAAGGTATTCTTAAGGTATTCTATGCAAATGAGTCAAGTAAGTAAGGTAGCATAAGCTAAATTCTGTATCCAAGACCTGCATAAAAAACAGATAATTAATCAAGGGGGGAAAAAAAGAGGAAACTTTGTTTTTTCTGTATATTATAAAATTATAAATTATAATTATATAAAATTATACTTATATAAAGTTATATAAAACTGAGCCTGAGGAAATTATTACTGTAGATCTAATCCCTACTACATGCCTGTGGGTCTACTCTGTTGCTAATCATGCTATTTTGGCCCTTCCGGGGTTTTATTTCTGCAAAAATCAAAGAAGAGAGTAACATACTAATGGGTCACTGATAAACAGAAAAGTCTAATTTACCTTAAAATAATTATTATCTGGTAGCAAATGTCATATTTTTTCTCTTTTCCCCTCAAAATTCAAGGCCCTTTGCTAGTGGGAATTTAATGCAAAGAAAAAAGGTAATAGCCACCGCTAGTGTATGACCCCACTGTATTTTGTTCTTCAGCTTCAAAAGCAACCTGTAGCTCACACAGAAAACAAAGAAAGGTTACTTTTGCAAACTGTATTAAAAGCACTCAGTAATAATGGCCCGAAAATCACTACAGCTCCTAGCTGTCTTATTGCATTATTTAGGGACTATTACTGTAGCTTTTTATTAAATAAGCATCATTAGCAAACCTTAAGTCTTATGTTGTGTTACCCTTATGCGGTATGCTTACTGCAACTGTGTGCCACGAGATCCTTCTGACTTCAATCATGATTTTTGGATCCACAGAAGGTCAGAATTTTTCTACAGGCAGCAAAACAAAATGAGGCAAAACATGCCTGCTTGCACTGAAGTGACAAAATCATGTTTGTCAAATAGAGGCGGACTTTAATTTGCCCTTGCAAGTTGTGATATGTGTTATTTTCCCACTGGAAAATCAAGTGTGCATCCCTTTTCTCAGCTGCTATATGAAAAAATTGTACTTTGTGGAAACCTTGCAGGTATTAATGGGAAAAGGATACGATTTGACTTACAGTTCAAGTTACCTCTATTTTCCATTACCAGAAAGTGTTCTGTTTTCAAATTAAAAGTGGTTCCAAGCTGCAAAATTCAAGGTTTGTAACAACAATTTGTTCAACCTCCTGTTCAAGGAACTAGTTGGAAATGAATCCATGCTTAGGTTCATCTCATTTTATACATCCTTTTCTTGTGGACTCCAGCACTTGAGGAGTCACTGTCTACTTCCAGGAAATGTGGTAAATGCTCATCTCTTTTTAAGATAAAATTATAAAGTCAGACTTAACAATTATTGGCTCTAGCTTATCCACCATCCTCGATGCTCGCAGCAAATACCTAGCCATCTGCTCAGTACACACACACACAGGCACACACACAAGCGGAATTACATGACAGCACCTCTTCTCTATGAATCACATACAAGCTTCCAAAGGGAAATAACTTTACAAAGATACGAACTCATGATATTCTGTATTTATAATAATACGTATGCCATCCGAACTAGTAATGTGACAATAGATAAAAGAAAGAAATTGCCCTTGAAGTCAAATAATAATGTACACTTTTGCTATTTTTTAAAAAACCTTCATTTAAACAAAAGGAGTTTTTGACAGATGTCACTATCGCTGTGGGATCCAATTAGATGTTTTTGTCTTGCGTAATGACGGCTAAAGATAAGTACACATGGCATTGCACAAAGAATTAAGATGTACAATTCTTAATCAGAGTGATGTCTAATGCCTGAGAGTAGCAGTCTAGGAATTAGGTCCCCATTAAGAATGAACTTAATTTAAACCATTTGAATAGTCTCACTGAAATGGATCTGAAGTATAAGCAGATACTTAAGTGAAATTTTGCATTAGGTCTTTACTCCTAGTTCACAGCAAAATTTATATAATTCAACTTTACTAGGAGCTTGTATTAGTAACATATAAAGCCAAGCAACTGAACCACATGTGCTTACTTACACAAGGCTTTCCCAATACATCGTTTTTTTACACCTGATAATTGACAAGTCAGCCTACAGTGAATCTTTGTAAATCTTGTTTTATTAATGTCTTCTCTACTGTTTTTTTTCTTAAAGAAGAAAATGATTTAAAATATTTATGGTGTACTTGGTGTTGCTATTGGGCCATTTCAACCCCCTAGCAGCTCTACATTCAAAATCTGCCCACACATTTATGGGTTTTCACAGGAAACCTATTCCTTTCTTGACTTTAGTCTAAGAGTCTTCCAGTTGTACACATCCAATACATGATGGATGCAAATCTTGGCCCCAAACTGTAAACAATGGGAAAGCTACAAACATATAAAAGTAGTATTTCTGTCAAGACCCTGACAATAAACTTGTCCATTAGCCATGGAAACTGTAAGGCTCAACAAGATGTGTGGTACTCTGAGATAACTCATGCTTTGTGGGTGTTGTGAAGTATGAGGCAGAGGCAAATGCTTCCAGTGACCTGCCAGTGTTATCTTACAGTAGCACACACACCTTAGAATATCCCATGAAATTATAAAATAGCCCCAAACTCACAGAAAATGAAATCTATTTTTAAATTTAACAACTAAACAAAAGAAATGAGGTGCATAATAATTAAATGGCCAGTAAAGAGCAAATAGCTTATGAAATGTTTTATTTCTGGACTGGTGAGAAGAATAATAGGCAGGGTCACAGGTGAATGAAATAAAATGTCACATACATTCTTCATGCTATTCAAGCACAGCAATTTCCCAAAAGGTCCTTCATTAAAACAAAAATGAAATAATGGAAGAGACAGTTTTGAAATACCTTTTTTCTTTTTTTCATGCACCTTCCTTTTTCTCAAGAAACCTTCTATTTGTAATTCTGACTGGGATTTGGAATGCAAATTTTTCAGCCTGTAATTTCTCTTATATAGATTTATATAACTAAAATAATCCAATGTTTCCAATAATCTGTATATCAAACAAAAGTCAGTGGAAATACAGAATCCTTTCCTAAAGTATTCTTACAAAACAATAATCATTATTATTGAATTCTTAAAGGAGAGAAAATCGTTTATCAACTTGCCCTGAAATCTTGCACCCTGCACAATGTTTAGGAAATATCAGGTACTACTCTGGATTGCTTCGTTTTTTGCATTTATGAAAAAAGGCCTGTTCAGTTATATGGGATTAACTACTAAGGGGTATTAAACCAGCACGTTCCAGCTGCCTGTTGCAGCAACCTTTCAAAAATGCTGTTAACAAAATCTATCATCCATACTCTTTGAAAGCAGAAAATCCTTCCTAATTTTGCTGGAGAATCACTTACAGATAAAACATATGGGAAACTTTTGTCCAGACCACCTCAATGACAACTAACGCCTGTCTCCTTTGTCCTATCTGTAAATGAATATTGGCTTTGTCTGGCATAACTGACCAAATATTGATTGCAGCTCAACTTTTCAAAATATCTTGCCGGGCTACCTGTCTTAATGTCTTCTTGAAGCAGTGGGTTCCACTTTAGTGAAGCACTTTACATTCAAGAGGGAATTTCTCTTGGTTTTTTCTGTGAGTAATGGTTATATAAAATTCATATGTCAGACTATAATACACCTTTGATACAAAAGCAAAGGAATGAATCAACATTCAAGCAGCATAACAGCAGCATAAGACTGCACATGCTGAGAATTTCTTAAAAATCTAACTTCAGCTGTAAAGATACATTATAAATTCACCCCTGATATTTATGCAGTTATTTCATATGGTATTATTTATTTCATAGTATATTTGCTGAAAAGTAGTATCTTGTTCAAAGGCAAGATCTCTGCAGACAACACCCTTTACTAGACCACCTGGGATAGCTAGAATACTGAGCAGGACATTGGGATATATATATAGTCATCTTCATTTTGAACCAAACTGAAAAACTTCTCCCTTTTAGGAGTTCCCCACAATGAAATAAATTAAGAAAGCTTTTCTATAAGCATTAGCAATCAAGAAGACAGTTTTACAGACATTTTTATAATGAGTTTGAGAGATGATATGGATTTTCTGACGTTTAATCAGGCTTGAGCTCATAATGCTGCTCAGGGCATTTGAAAGGTCTCTCTTTCTCTTCCATTCTATTACTTATTCAAGAAATTTGTGGAAATGTATCTGGGAACATGGTTAAAATAGGCCCCACAAGTTACCAAGTTACTACAGGGCTGAGAAAGATCTGCAAATACACAGAAATAGTGCTATTGCAAAAGACTTATTTCCATACAAAATCAGGATAATAAAATGTGAGCTCATCTCTCACTCTCTGACAGGCAAAGTCTGCTGATAAAGAGAGAACAGGAATGTGGAGCAGATACATAGTGATGAACACAGGGTAAGGACTTACAGAGTAGAGAACAGAGTGACATGTCCCATTGTTAAATCTGCTCCTCTTTGTGCTCTGTATATAATTTTCTTTCTTGCTCCTGTAACTCTTTATCCTTCTTGCTGCTGTATGTTCTGAAAGGCAGACAGCTATCTTTTAAAGGCCTTCAATAGGTTTTTGGTAACCTATTTTATGTGATCATTAGCCTTCATTATGCTTCCATCATCTGATTTTCGCATTACTTAGCTTCATTTTTTGCTCTCTGTGACCGTGAAAAAAGAACTGCACCTACATCTAGGCTAGCTTTTAGCTTTTTGTATGCTAACACTTTCGATAGATTACTTTAAAGGTTTTTACATGCAAAAAGGCTTTGGTTTTGTTTATTTTGTTTGGGTTTTTTTTATTTGTATTTTTTTTCCCCATGGAAAGAAAAACTCCTATTTTCCAACATTGTGGTGCTTAAATATTTGAAACTTGTTATCATTTTGGTTGTTCTGATTTGTTCCTTTTTTTGAAGAGCGATTATACCCTGAGGTGCAGGACATGGCAGAGGTTATAGCATTTTTGATTCAATGAAGCTGGTGTCTTATGTAACATGACCATCATCTCCCAGGCTTTGCTTCACTCTGTTTACTTCAGCAATGCAATCTAGCATCTGATTTGCTTTCAGCACTGCAGCTGTATTTTAGTCCAAAGGCTTTAGGGACTTTTCTATAAACAACTCCCAAATCTCTCTCACATTAAATAATCCCATTCTGTTCTGGGAAGAATATTTTTTTTCCCTGTGCGTGCTGATTGTCAAGGTAGCTGAGTAGAAGTTGCTTCCTTTCAACCTTCCTACTGATTCATTTGTGGCAAGACCATAATGTGGTGCTTGCGACACCACAGCTATTTCCAACATGCAGAATTTTGGTGTTGTAAACAAATGTGAGCTCATGCAAAAAAGCTACTAAGAAAAAGCCAGTTATAAAGAAGAAAGCTAAAAATAAGCTTTTTGTCACATCATTATTAACTAGTGGTAAGCCATGAATTATCTGTGCCTATTTAATACTAATTACTCATATCTTATGTAGATTCTCCCCTAGAGATGGCAAAACAATGACATTTTCATAGAATTATAGAATAGTTAGAGTTGGAAAGGACCTTAAGATCATCTAGTTCCAACCCTCTGCATTCATTTATTTATTTAAACACAATTCTTATAAGGAGATTGAAAGACAAATGCGGTGAAGTTTAATCATTATAAAATGGTAATGACAGAGAAAAAAATCTAATTGACTTGTCTTTTGAACCCAAGAGGCATTTACCTGACCAAATGGTAATGCATTCTTGCTGTGTATTATGTCTGGACCTTCAACTATCTAGAAGCCATAAAGCTGAACTCTCCCACTTTTTTAAGCATGCTGAAAAAAATAATCTTCCATCTCGGGAATTTTGTTAAAAATATCTCAAACCATATAGAATCATAGAATCATAGAATAGTTAGGGTTGGAAAGGACCTTAAGACCATCTGGTTCCAACCCCCCTGCCATGGGAAGGGACACCTCACACTAAACCATGTTACCCAAGGCTCTGTCCAACCTGGCCTTGAACACTGCCAGCGATGGAGAATTTGGCATTACCTTGGGCAACCCATTCCAGTGCCTCACCACCCTCACAGTAAAGAACTTCCTCCTTCTATCCAATCTAAACTTCCCCTGTGTAAGTTTGAACCCGTTGCCCCTTGTCTTGTCACTACAGTCCCTAATGAAGAGTCCCTCCCCAGCATCCCTATAGGCC
>JANRGW010047314.1:0-21878 GCA_024733675.1 Psilopsiagon aymara
GGGGCTGTTCAGCCTGGAGAAGAGAAGGCTGTGTGGAGACCTCATAGCAGCCTCCCAGTATCTGAAGGGGGCCTATAATGATGCTGTGGAGGGACTCTGCATTAGGCGCTGGAGTGAGAGGACAAGAGATAACGGGTTCAAACCCATTTTTGTTCTGGGGACAAAAATAAAAATTCCCCAAATAAGAGTGAATAAAGATTTTGTTTCCAACAATTGATTGTATATCAATTGATTGTATATTTTCTATGTTATGGTTAAAATAACTAATTTGTTTGAAGGTTCATTATCTGCAATGTGACATGAGAATCTGGGTAGAGCAGATTAAAGTTTTTATTTTATATATGATACAATTGTTTAAGTTTTTCCTGTCACCCTTTGCTTTTCAGCAAATGCTTTCAGACATGGAAATTTTCAAGTTCTAAAATTTCACCTAAAGCATAGCTTTCTAGATGCTGTGGCACAAAAGTTTCATGATGTGTAAGGAATTGCTTAGGACTTGAGTTATTCTTAACTGCAGAAGCAAAAAGAAAAAAAAAAGGAAAATCAGTACTGACAGTAATTTTTATATCCTGGGGAGCATCATGCATCTCTTTCAGGTCCTGTTATTGTTGAAGGTCAAAGAATGTAGGAACATATAAATATTGAAATGATAAATTAGTCTTACTCTAGACAAACATTCATGTTGGTTCTATACAAGATGTTTGTAAAAAATACTTTTGCTAAAATGCTACACATCATTAGGTAGGCACACTGAAACCTGTTTAAGTCTGGTTTATATTCAACAGCGGAATGGGCTTACAACTGAGACAGCTACAACCACCCTTGTCAAATATTTTCATTTGAGTGCAGGCATTGCTTATACTACATTCAAACTATGCGTTGGTTGCCTGAATCCTGCATCAGACATATCTGCATGTAGACATCATCTACAAAGGAAGGTGTAATTCTAGCATAACTGTGTAGTGCTATGCACTGTCAGCCTTGATCTCATACTTTTGGACTTTGTTTCCTGCTTCACAGGCATTACTCTACCATAGTCTTCATTCAAAGCATTTCTCTGCTCCACCTTGTTTTCCTGCTTCAAGCAGATATGTTAGATAGGATTTACTATATAGTAACAGAATTTTAATCATGTCAGTGAAAATCAGTAAGGTTTCAGATGGCAGACATGGGAAACAGACCTATAGGAGTTCAATGGAGGGAGCTAACAGATGCAACAATCTATGAAGCAGTTTCTTCATTCTGCTTGTAGGTGTCCTAGATCTCGTGGAAATATTTGGGATCCTCAGAGAACTTTTAGGAGCTCTTGTTCTTCAGAGTGCTTGCTAGAGCCTGGAGATACTTGCTAGTAACAAAATCCAGCCATTTCTGATCACTTCGGTCCTTATCAAATGTGCTTTGTTCTGAGGGCAAGATCTAGAGGGCAGCTCCTAAATAGTTTCTGCAGCAGCTTGTGCAGAAGAGGGCTGTCCAATGAAGACAGTGGATAAAGGCTCAACAATGATGGAGATATGCACAGGGCATAGCACCCAACACCAGATGGAATTTCTGCCAAAGTTTGAATCCCTGGTACAACAGTATTCTTAACCCAGACAGAGCTCCACACTCCCCTTTTCATCCTTTTTCATGTTAGTTTATATTGCCAATTACAATTGGCATTTCTTGCAATACTCATGCTTTTTATACACGTACTTGTCAATGTCATAATTCCTGTAGTCATACAAATTTTAAAATAGTAATCTACAATATTTTGGGAGAAAAGTTTTAAGAAAATGTCTGATTCCTCATTCAAGACTCATTTGAGGTTGGATTATGCTACCAACTGTGTTGGAAATGTTTTAGAAAGTTATGTGACTAATATTTAGCTGTCTGCATTTTATATATAGTCAGTCTAAAATGTTCCTTTTGCCTTAGTGGTCCTGCAAAGATGCTTTCTTTACAGAACTGAGCAGAAGAGAGAAATATCAGCACTTGTGACAGTGGGGCAATCCAATCCCACAAAAGAACAGAAAATATCTCTGATTTCCTTTCCAGATGAACCCTCTTTTTACTTCCATTTGCTTCTAGTAGTTATCAGGAAAATATTATCTGTTCTAACAGCTGTACATAAAACAATAAGTGAGCTTCAAAATTGTCTTATGCCTTGTTTGGATATGATCCTGAAACTTGCATGGGATAAACTCAGAACTAATCCAGAGCTAACCCCTTCGACTTCTCAGAGGCATAATAATAGTGCAGAGTGGAGAAAGTAGCCAACTGATTTTGCTCAGAATACTTCAGGTTGATGAAACTCAGCTATTCTACAAAGCAGGTTAGCTGGCCATGTGTCTGAAACAACAATAGACAACAAACTGTGGACATAATGGCCTTCAGGAGTATTCTGTTATATTCAAATGCTTCAAGGAACAAAGCTGATGCTCAGTGAGCCATGTTGGGAAGATGGGACAAAAATAAGAGAACTGTTAAAAGTCAGATTTTTTTATACAGAAAAAATACATGGGGAAGAAAAAGACAGAGATATGGTGAAAAGACAGAAGAATGTCACCCCAGAGAGGGAGTTTGGAGGTAAATGTATGTTTTATCAAAGAATGAAGGTGACTCACTGCCCATTGGCTTCACAGAGACAATGGCAACTACCCATGGAATCATTAATAAAAAGATCAGTGTTTCTTTTGATTATTGGTACTTTAGTAGCTCTTATATCAGAAGTCCTGACGACTCTAACATCTACTGCTGTGGCATAATTCAAAACTTTGACAGTCTAGAAACACTAGTGTTGTGGGCCACAGTCTTGAGTTTCAGATAGTTGTGTATGTTAATTACAAAATACTTAGGAATGGGTATATAAATCTTTCTGATCTCCTGATCTTTCAAAGACACAGAACACTGTATTCTGGCAGATTAGCAAGAAGCAAAATCTGTTGTTGGTTTATATTTTGTGAAAAAATGTTGCAAGTAAGATTTTCTAAAAATCAGGATTAAATCCTTTATTACACTCCAAATATATTCCAGAGCCTCCAAAGGAAATGAGACTTATGCAATCCTTCTGCCTTTGTGCGTCTGTCATGTTGCATGTGTCTCCACAACCACATCCTTTCTGTACATTTTAGCCAGTTTCTTGGCTTGTTTCAACCTTTTGGTGCAAATAGGACCTCAGGCAGATTAGTTTTCTACACTTTTCAGAGATATGCAGCTAGAGTTAAAAGATCTAATTTATTTAATGGCAAGTGTCTACGAGGGAGAAGTGTGGGTCTCCACAGTCTTGATTTTCCTTTACTTTTCCTCACTGTGTCACTCAGGCAAATCCGTCTTGCAAATCCTTATCTGTCCCAGGCATTAATTCTTAGCTGCATTCACTAAAAGCTTCCACTGCACCCCCAGACTGATGTCTCCCTCTCAGTTTGTCTTCTTCTAGATAATGGTTCTACATTAAGATCTGAAGTAGCTGGATACCTTTTGCTCTTAACCATTTTCTTAAGAAGAGGAAGCTTATTGTACTTTCTCTTTGCCCGTCCATCTGATTATTCTGCCCTCCATACCTTCATTCTGTCCTCTGTACTCCTTCGACTGACACCTTTTCTTCTATTTACATGGCAGTAAATTATGTCTTACTCCAGCAATTTCAGCCAAGCTTAATGTAGAAGCATAGATTTTCAAAGGTTTTACTCTCAGTCTTGTGAGAACTGAAAGAATTCTAATCTGAAAGAATCCTAAATTCTAGCCTACAGTGAGGGAAAAGCAGTGAGAACTTCCACCCTTCAGACAATCCAACATGCAGAGACCATCTGGGCAAATAATGCATGCGGGTATGTCAGCATGCCTGTAGCTCAGAACCAAGTTTAGCACAAGTAATCACTCTCCAAAAAAATGACCTGGGAAGGTCAATGTGACCTGGGAGGTAAGCTGGAGTACTGAATCATGCCTGGTAAAACAACTCCAATAACAAATCAGAGGAACAGAGCACCCTGACCATATCCCAGGACATCACAGGATAGTGTGCGAATCACTGTTGGAACATGAAACCATCAACACGAGTCAGTGGAGAGAGGCTTCAGGACTGCCTGACAGGCACAGGAGGAGGTCACTGACTACAGCAGTGTGGGACTTATTACTGGGTTCTGGGCGAAAGCATCTTGTGATTGCTTAAGGGAGAGCTGAAGGTGGGGAAAGGCGGGGGGATCACAATAGTTCTGGGGGGTGTAATCACGGGAAAATAGATTGATAAGGGTAAAAAAGTGACTGGTCATGTGTTAGCAGGTGGATGGAACGTATAATTTTCTGGCCATGCCTTGTTCCTGCTAGTGCCTGGATGAATGGAGGGATGGATGGATGGATGGATGGATGGATGGATGGATGGATGGATCAATCGATCGTGTGTGAATGCATGTGTAAGTCTGAGTATCAGCAACCAGAGTGGGACTGTACCCTGGGGGACTGTATATCTAGGTGCCAGCAACCTGAGAGTTAAAGGAATCCAACGGAGAGCTGCTGGATAGACCTGAGTGTCTGAGAAGGGGAGCATATTGCATATATATTTACACATTTTCCACTAATGGGCTTCCGTCCTGATCAGTCATGGGGAGAACAGAATGGTGCTGTTTGTGCAAATGTCATGATTTCTGTCTTTGTTGATCTGTACGGCCAGCAATGTGTACTTACATATTATGTATGCTTGTGTGCCTATTGGCACTACAACTCCTCTAAACAGAGTCAGGACTGGTGGTAACACTGCAGTGCAGGTCCTGAGTCCACCCAGGAGCCTAACTAACTGCAACATAGATCTAAAGCCCATTCGGTAGTGCCAGAGACAGGACCACAGACAGGCACATCTGCAGCTACCTCAGGTACTGAAACCCCAGGGCTGATCTTCAATAGAGTTCTTGGCACAACAGGAAAACAGTGTGAGTGGAGCTTCCTGGTGAGGCTGCTTAGAGCAATTAATGGCTATTGGTGCACTCAAGGCCCTGACAGTCTGCTACTTTTTTTGCATCAAACTGACAGAAGGACTTAAAAGAACAACAAGTTGAATGCTAAAGAACTTGTCAGTACTGGCAGCTCCTCCATACTCATATAATCAGAACCTGCTTTTTAGCAACAGGTGAGGCTTCAATGTTACACATCAAATTTAGAGGTGAGTAGACCCTAATCATCCTTTGTCTAAGTGTACTCCTGTTGTGAGTAAAAATCATTTCTCTAAAAGCTTAATGTATTAGGCTATTAAAAAATAGCTGATAGAACTCATTTGACACTGATATAGAGCACATTTAAGATAAAAGGAAGGAATTCTTTACTGTGAGGGTGGTGAGGAACTGGAACAGGTTGCCCAAAGAAGCGGTAAATGCTCCACCCCTGGCGGTGTTCAAGGCCAGGTTGGACAGAGCCATGGGTGACATGGTCTAGTGTTAGATGTCCCTGCCCATGGCAGGCGGCTTGGAACTAGGTGACATTCAGGTCCTTTCCAACCCAAACCATTCTATGATTCTATGATTTCTACAAATTTATTGCTAAATGTAAAACTTGTCTATGCCATTATATTTATTACTACTGCTCCTTCTGTTATTTTCTTACATAATTACTTGGTTTGTTTTGACTTAATAAAAAAGAGCCATTACCACCATCAGAAACGATGAAACAAAAGCAGAGATCATTGTTGTACTTTAATCACTTAAATATTATGTTTACTTTTACATAGTATTATTATTGTCTTGTAATTTTTTTCATTTATTTAGCTTGATTTCTCACCCTTTCGGGTTGCATTGTTACATGAAAGGAATGGGCAAGTTAAGGGCAGACTAACAAAGGGATCATAAGTCCCTGAGAAAATGTTACTGAGGAGAGGAAGTTCATCTAACATAGCTGCCAAGAATGAGGCAAATGAACATCTGCATTGGATTATAATGCTGCAGGAAAGCTGAAGTGGTTCTGTGCTAAAAGAACCTTCTGTTAGTCTTACTTGTTTTTTTCCATTTCTCCTTTGTTTACACTTTCTTGGAGCCAAGGAAACACCAGTTTCTTTATTAGTACAACTACCATCCAGATGCGCAAACAAAGGCTTGTAAAATCCCATTTTTATATATGCTAGCATTGGGGCTAGTGTCAACAACAGGTATTTCTTGAGAAGTCACCTCTGTGAACATAAAACTTACTTGAAACTATCCCTGTGCTCTGCAGCAGTAGTTTACTATAGACAGGAATTTACTTATTCAGTGCCCTCTGTCCTGCTGTTTCTAGCACTTCTACAGGAAAAAAGAAAAAATTCCTGAGTGACACAGCAGAAGCGGTGTGATCAGCATGAGCTTTGATCTGTGAAAGTACTTCGTAAATCTGCATAGAGTATCAATTGCATATTGGTCACACCTTACTAAATGCTCTTGCTTTTAAATTAAAAATGTAGGGGTTTTCTGCTTTTTGCAAGTTCACCTGTGAGCCAAAAATCCAACCAAGATTTTTTCCATTCCTGTTGTATTACCAGCTATCAAACTTTTCTCAAAGTAAATCCTTCACTACTCTTGTAAGATCCTGCTTATAAACTGCTATCATTCCTTACTACTGTCATTGCCATCACAGTTGTAACTGGTTGATATGTACTGCTCAGGCTCTTTTGCAGTACTCAAGAAAACATAGAAGCTGTGCACACAGGACTGAGGATGAAAGTCTGGAAAACTAACATTTTGTTGCTCTAAGTAGCAACTGGAATTAAGTAAGTCTTGTGGGGTTTATAATTTTGTTTTGGTGGTTTTTGGTTTGGTTCTGTTTGATATTGTTTTGTTTGTTTTGAATTGTTCGGGGCAATCTGAATCAAAAACTCAGAGAGGTTGAGAGAAGCTACAAATAACTGCCATGCTTTATTTTTGGAAAATGTAAAATCTGAGATCTACTTCTCCTTTCTCTTACAACTAACATCAAGAATCTTAGCTTTAGCCTTTCTTGAATATCTATCCTGAGGTTTTAGCTACATATATTGCTTTAATTTTTTGGTATTTAATTTTTTAAAAGGTTGAGGTTTCCTTCAATCTTGGAAGACAGAAAGAGAAACTCCTCCCCTCTATTCCTCTAGGTGTTGCTCTCCGACGCATGCCCCTCATGCATGATGCTGACTGATGTTAAAGCAACATGTACAAAAATACGTATTTTTCTTATATATTTTTTCTTGTTCGACTTCTTCTTAGCAAAGCATATAATTTGAAGGGTTTTTCTTTTCTTTCTGTTGGTGTTTTTGTGTAACAAGTGCATCACAGAAGTGGGTTTTCCATAATTGTTGCGGAAGAGCTGAGGTTTGTGGCTGCTCAGGCTGAGAAAGATGAAAAGAAAACTTTGAAACCTTAGTTAAAAGGTTTCTAAATATGCTTCAGAGATGGTAAAAACAGAAGTGTTGTCAGCTGGTTTGGCTAGACAATAATACAGAAAGGCTGGATTTTCTTGAAATGCCTTATAGGTGAGGGAAAAATGTTTGATGTCTTGAGGTGTGGCTGACAGTGTTAATATATTGACACCTTACTTATACCAAAGTAGCAGGTATCACTGTATCAGAGGGCACCACACTAGCAGGTGTAACTGTATTTCAAGCTTATTTCACGTGTTCTGTTAATTCAGTCCTGTCATGCAAACACAAGTGGAAACTTGAAGCATGTTAAATTAAAACTGATAGAAAGGAAACAGTGAAAGTGAGTGACAATTTGGTTTTTTTTTTTTTCCCATCTGACAGCTGACAGTTTCTAGAAGGCTTTAGGGATGTTGACTGTGCGTGCCAAGGAGAAGTGCTTGTTGAAGTGCTCAGCATTTGTGGTATTGACTCATGCCCTTAAATGATTTATATTTTGTTAAGCTTTGATTAATTAGCTACAACAATTTCCTATCCAAGTTGTCTGCCTTAGGTTATGTTACATGGAAAGCTTCAAATGAGTGAGGATGACTTAAGGCATAGATGTTACTGGGGTTAAATCTGAGGCCTGTGTTTGAAAAAAGAAAAAAATGTGAACAGTAGAGGCAACTGACAGAGCTGTAGCTCCATCGCTTAGGCCTAGTGTTCTGTAAGCAGACATGGTACATTCATGTGGACAGTCTCTCTAGTGATAGATGGCAGAGATTCTGGCCACGTAAGTGACATGCCTCCTTCTAATTTTTTTTCTTTTTTTCTCTTTCTTTTTCTTTTTCTTTTTGTTTTTCTTCTTCTTTTTCCTTTTCCTTTTCCTTCTCCTTTTCCTTTTCTTTTTCTTTTTTTTCCTTTTTCTTTTTATTTTCCTTTTCTTTTTCTTATTCTTTTTCTTTTCCTTTTTCTTTTTTTTCTTTTTCTTTTCCTTTTTCTTTTCCTTTTTCTTTTTTTTTTTCCCCTCAGGAAATACTAGTTAATTTAATAATAAATAAGTTAATTAATAGAGAATCATCTCTATTTATAAGCTTTGATTTGATCTCTGAGAATTTTTCTAGCGGTGTTGAACAATCCTTGCCAGTGTGTCAGAAGGCATGTATTTGTTTAAGTTGCGGAGCAGAGCTTTTTTGTTTCAAATTGATTTTTGTAAAGCATTATTCGTTGTGTTTGTGTGCCAAACAACTCTTCCTAAAATAAAAACAATGAAAAAAAGTCGGACTTACAACGTATGAATCACGCAGTTGCTCAAAGCTTGCCCACATCTTCTTTTTAAAAGATATAACTAACTGTATTTAAAATTTGGGAAAAATTGTCAAGCACATGGGTAATGTATTTATTTCTGTCTCGTAACTGTGGGTGGTTGCTATCCTGTAACAGTCATAGGCAGCATAAACACATTTTCTATTCTGCTACCATTGTGTGTTTCCTTTTTGTGGTACTTGAATGCCTAGGGTTTTTTTCCCCCTGCTCTCTTAATTAGCAGACTCACTGGCAGGGTTGTAGCCATAGGAGTCCCAGGACCAAGGCCTCATGTTCTGTACGCAGATATGTAGTCATGTCTACATGTAGACAATCTAACAAGTATAGACAGTGGAGAAATCTCATGTTGAAACCTGATGTTGAAACCAGACAGCAAGTTTGGTTTTTAACCTCTGTTGCCTTGTTCTGCCTAAACAGACATTCTAGAAGTCTCAAACAGAATGTGTTCAAAAGAAGAAAAACCACAATTGGTAACGGAAGGATAGGTAATATGGAAAGCAGAATTTACTGTATTTTGAGGAGAGAGGGGGATAAGTTCACAAAATGTCACGAAAATAGTCTGCCACTTGGACAGCATTTTCCAAAAAAGCACGGGTGAAGCAGAAACAGACATACTTGGATATGTATTGGGGGAGGGGGACATCGTTCGATCCCAACACACCCAGTCACTTGCCAGCACCTACAGTAAACGTTTGGAGCAATGTAGAGATATTTCATCTACTCCAGCCAGTGAGCCAGCTTCAATTGGAGCTCGGCTCAGATGCCTCTATACAAATGCCTGTAGCATGGGGAACAAACAAGAGGAATTAGAGATGTGTGCGTGTCTAAAGGGGTATGATATCATAGGCATCAAGGAAACATGGTGGGGTGGCTCCTATGGCTGGAGTGTTGGAATGGAAGGTTACAGGCTTTTTAGGAAAGACAGGCCTGGTAGGCAGGGAGGGGGAGTTGCTATTTATGTTAGGGATAGGCTGAAGAGTATGGAACTCTGTCTGGGAATGGGTGAGCAGTCAACAGAGACTTTGTGTGTCAGGGTTAAAGGGAGAACAGTGATGGAAGACATTATTGTGGGGATCTGTTACAGACCACCTGGTCAAGAGGGCTCAGTAGATTAAGCGCTCTACAGACAAATAAGAACAGCCTCATGCTCACAGGTCCTTGTTCTCATGGAGGACTTCAACCACCCTCATATCTGCTGAGCTACTGAATAACAGAGATTTGAAAAGGAAAGAGAAATACATTTCAGAGGTCTTTGTGACACTGCTGCTCAGTGTTGGCAACAATGTTACCTCCTTGTAACATGGAGTGTTGATTGCAACATGGAGAAGTGACGTTTGGTGTCCATCAGGAATATATATTCTACAGTACGACTAGATAAGCCTGCCAGCAAATGTAGCCATCATGCTGAGATCATCATGAACAGCCAGTGGCCTTGCTTAACTGACAGTTTTCCAGAGACAGATGGTGCGAACTCTGTGTGTTAAACTTCATGAGATCAGGAACTTCTGTCCTTCCACCTCTATTATTTGGACATTTCAGATTAATATGTGATGGCTGCTTTTTTTTTTTTTTTTTTTTTTTTTTTTTTTTTTTTTTTTTTTTTTTGAGTAGATCTTAGTTTAAATTTGTATCTTACCTTCATTTTTTTTTATGTCCTGGATTTTGTTCAAAAATTTGTAAAGTCCTAAAGTCAAAAGCAAATATCTCTTAGGGGAGAGGAAGAGGAAACCATCAGCATGAATACAGTATTCCTACCAGCAAAGGACTCCAGATGATGACAGCTTGCTGTAATATATCATGGCCAATCACCTCTGGAGGTCATCTAGTCTAGCCTTCCTTCTCAAGCAGGAGTAGACTTCCCAGAACTGTGTTTGCCAGGGTGGCTTTTTAGTATCTCCAAGGATGGATATTCAAAAGTCACCTTGTCCATCTTGTGACAATGCCTCAGAAGAGTTTGCTGATGTTCAGCGGGAACCTCCTGTGTTTCAGTTTGTGTCCACTGCCTTTTGTCCTACCACTGGACCCCACTGAAGAGAGGCTGGCTTCATCCTCTTTGCATCTTACTTTCAGAGATTGATATACATTGATAAGATCCTCCTGGGCTTTCTGTTTTCCAGGCTGAACAGTCTCAACTCTCAGCCCTCCTTGCAGGAGAGTTGCTCCCATCCTGTAATCATCTTTGTGTCTCTTCACTGAACTTTCTCCAGTATGTCCTGGGTAGCCTAGAACTGGGCACAGGACTCCAGGCGTGATCTCACCATGCTGAGCAGAGGGGAAGGAGCACCTATGTCAACTGCTGTCAACAGGAATAACCTGTAAGCCATCCCACTGTGACTCCAACAAGATTGTAGGCCTGCAGCTGCACACAGATCTCAAATTTATTATGCTTATTCCATATGCTATGTACATTAGTGCACATGCACTTCAGGGAGGCACCCCAGAATCCTGATTTGCAGCAAGGGTCTGGGTTTTTCTAATAATGTTCCCTTGCTTACATGTGAATGATGGAGATCATCCTGCTTAAGCCTGCTTTTACAGATTTTGTTTTTCCTTTCTGCTTCCTAACTGGCTTCCAGAGGTCTTCTTAGCTTTGTCCTCACATCTTCCCAACTTCCTGTCCCAGGCTTTTCACTCAGTCTTATTCTCCTTTTTCACACTTTTCTCTGTAGACTTCATCCATCCTCCCACTAGTCTGACTGCCCTCCTACCTGTCTGTGTGCCCAACAAACCTGGTCTCTTTGCTTACTACAAAAGAGGAAGGAGAAATCCTAATTACACATAAAATTATCTCTTATTACTGAGCTTAGGACAGTTCCATGAAAATGTCACTCTGACATTTTGGTCAAGGGTCAAGGTTGTGTTTCTCGTTAGAGAAAATACAGAGAACATTGCTGTGTCACTCAAGAGATCGGGAGTATTTGTAACATGTGCAGTCACAATTCCCTCACCTCCACCTAAGATCGAAAGTGAAATGCTAGAATACAGAAGCTTTGAGAACACAAAACTCTAAGAAAGGCTAAAGAGGTATCCAGAGGTCTGAAATGGTTGCATTACAATTATGACCAAGTAAGTTGGAACTCAATGCAGAAATCAGACAAGTGATTTCAGAAAGCTTCTGAAGTCACAAAGAGCATGGAGAAAACAGAATGGACAGTGAATAGTTGTTCCATATTCAGTACAAGATCTTGGAGGCATCAAAGAACCCTAGGACCAAAATCAAAGAAGCAGAGACTTCTTTATGAAGGGCATAACTGAGCAGTAGATCTCCTTGCCAGACGATATTGTGAATGCCTAGAAGTCTAGGCAGAAGAGGAATCTTTTATTCTTTTTTTAGCATGGTTCCTAACTGACTCAGGCCTTTGTGCATACTGCTTCTCTAACACTATTTTTGCACAAGAAAATCTGATTCTTGAGTTCTAAGATCATAGAGGCTAGAAATGTGGAGCTAAGAAATTTTTGTTGTAGTCGGGAGGAAAAAGAACCCCAACATCTTAACACAGAGATGATCAGAAATACAAGAACACCCAGCCATATAAACAAGAACTGCAATAGCAGAATAGTAGTCTGCCGTTTCAAGTCTTAAGGAATGCAATCAGTTGATGGAGCTGAGAAAAGAAAACAAAATTTCTGCCTGGAAAATGGAGATTTTTAACCAGCAGGAAAACTCCAATTTAGTTGAAGGCAGCTGGAGACAGTATTGAATGAAAGCACTTACGTCCTAATTCAAAGAGGTCTTGCTGAGTTTGAAAAGGAAGAAACAAACAGCAAGGTTAAAACCGAGTGAATGTGTACAAATGTCACTGTCCTTGTGGGGAGCAAGATAGATGTAAATAGATATAGCAGATATAGAAAGCCTGTTAATATTCCATAATTCTAAAGACAACAAATGAACGCTAGAGACTTAAGAAATCTCAAGGCCCTGAAGGAGCGGGAGTAATAAACTGTATTTAGAGATTCCTCCATCACTGTCTGTTTAAAACTAATGGAATGCAGAGGTCAAGAACATGCTTTGCCTTTCTTTTCTTTATCCAGTAGCTCCAAAAATATTCAGCATTGGCCAGACATCCATATTAAAATATCCAGCAGAAACTAAAGGCTCTCTCAGCAGCATTTCATTTAGATCATCTGCATGAACAGTAAATAAACTGTGAGAGAAGGAGAGGTGCTTTCTTTATTCTATGGGTTTTCTAAAATCAGAGGAAAAATCCATCAAATGGTAAACAATAGAAAAAATTGTATTTTAAAATTAAATCTTTGCAACTTACCTTGTAAAAATTATCCTTACCAAATAGTCATCTAAATTTTATAGATCTCTGGAGTCTGATCATACATTTATTCAAAAATATGCTAGATGTATATTTTGGCCATATATACCAGACAAAAACTATAGTGCAGCAGAAGGCATTATGCAGGTAAACATCTGGCATTTTATGTATAGAGAGATAGAAGTATTACTATTGAAAGAAGGAACTGAGTTAGAAAATAGTTTGACAAAGACTAATAATGGCTCTTGGTAGTTATTGCTAAAGATTACTTGAAAAAAAAAAACCAAAAAGTGAGCCAATCTTGTATATGCAGATGTTTTACAAGGATGTTTGAAAAAACAGGGAGAACATAAATCTAATGTCCTAGAAAAATGCTTAAAATTACTGGTTTTGGTGTATGATTTGCACAAATGTTGCAAACACTTCCTATCAGCAGCATTGCTGGTTTTGATAACAATGGAGAAACTTCAGAGAGCGAGAAAGAACTGACAGGCTCATGTAGAAAAGGTGAGGGATGAAATTTTTTTCAGCCCTGATATAGTACTATGGAACAGAAAAAAAGGTCCTCTAAAGAACCTTTTGAAGTGTGTGTTTATAATAAGAAACTTGATTCAACAATAATCCAATTTCTTGCTTCTTTAGCATTAAGCAGAAGGTGCATAGCTAATAATGCTGGTCTATGGCTCAGTTAAAAAAACGCACCTGAAGAGAATTGAGCTGTTGTGGTTTCTAACCTAAAAGGGGAGTCTGGGGCAGAATCAAGATTCTAGCTTTCAAAGCCCTAGCCTCAGTATTTCCTTACTTGATGAAATAACAACAAAAATAATAAAACCCAATGCAAAAAACCCGAGTAAAACCAGTTTTAGTTTTCAGCTTCCTAAAGCAATCTTCAGCACCTTCCAGCCTACATCATAGAATCATAGAATAGTTATAGTTGGAAAGGACCTTAAGATCATCTACCAAGCGAACAGATATCTTTCCATACGCAATGCTTCCCAGACTTCCTTCTGTCCCAGTGAAAAAGTGACAATTGCAGTCTTTGTTAAAAATCGAGTGACTTAAAAATTGTCCGATTGATCTCAACCTTACTTTTCTAAAAATTCTTCCTTGAGCAAGAACTGCATGTGGAAAAAAAGGCTTTTCATGAAGTTGTGAGGGAGGGGTGAAATAACATTTAGAATGGAAACTATTAGAAATGCTTAGCTAGAGGATGTCTATAGCAGACTCATATAAGTACAGCTGCTGAGGTAGATAAACACTCTTAACCTACTTACATCGTATAACTCTTTATGAATAGGAGTATTAGAGAAAAAACTGTCAGAAAAAAAGTGTGTGGCTCAAAATGTCTTTGTAGGTGACAGAAAATCTCTATGACAGTACGGCTTCCAGGTGTATGTTGCAATTTAACTGCGACTGCTCTGTCGTGTTCTTATCTTAAAACTTTCTTATGTTGAAGTTTGGTTGAAACAGTCAGAGGAATGCCCTATTCCATATAAGAATGCAAGAATGCATATCATTGGCTATATAGTGCTGGATGGAAGGATGTTGGAGGTCATGTTTTATTGGATTGAAGGTTATGAGTGGGCGGGGGGAAAGGGGAAGCTGAAGAAACTATGCTACTGTTAGAGTACACAGTAGTTAAGGACAAGACTGGATAATAACAAGTTTGGGATGATGTACAGCAGTAAGGGTTGTCCATCAATAAATAAAGTAGGAAGTTTTCAGCAGTGGTCTGACAGGAAAGTCTACACGGAGTCAGATTTCAGAGCTGGAGCACTGAATTGCAGTGAGTCACACAGAGAGCCTGAGAGCTGCCTTTGTTCCACTTGTGTCTGAACGTTGGAGGAGAAACAGCAGGCTCAAGTTTTTATTAACTTCTTATTTTCGTAAGCATAAAACTCATGTGCACTGAACTTTTTCCTCACTGGAGGTCTTTCAACTGACTTTCAAAAAATGCTCCCATGGTAAGAACTCTCATTTCTAAATTTTACTTTTGGTTTTTTACCCTTGTGCTTCTGTACTACTCTTTGGTCTCATTTTTTTCCATGCCTTACTCCCCTTTATTTTTTGGCACACCTGCTCCAGGCATGCCTGGTGGACCTGGTACTTGCTGCTACTGCTCTCTGGCTTGTCAATCCATGCTGGATCAGCAGCTCAGATCATAGAAGGTAAGACTTCTCCAAATCATGTATATAACTTGATAGTAAGGGTTAATTTTAAGATAATCTTTCCTAATATGGAAAGAAACTCTTCATTTCAGGTCATTATTTTATCTACTGCTTACTGTTCTTCGTCTCATATAGGGAAGCAGCTGCAAGATAAGAGCTTAAACTGCCATTCATTCTGCAAAAGGTTAAAAATTACATTGTTTCCCCAGCTGTAAGGCAGCCTATCATAGCTGCTATCTCAATTCTGCAATAATCAACAGAATGTATTTTAAAAAAATTGAGACTACTGCATGGTTTTGGGTGTATCACATCAGAGAAAGGTAGCAGAGAGCAATTATGATAGATGTATATGTCACTTTCGAGATATCAGGAATGTATCAGGCACAGTATGAATGCAAAGACACAGATGTGATGCTTTCTCCGGTGCATAGAGGTTTCTCCTAGTGTCTGAGCAAATTATTATTTTCAGATTTCTTGAGTTAAATGTTTAGTTTTATCAGCCTAGCCTTTCTGGATTTTCAGTGGAAAGTCTTTCTGTAATTGCAGATCATGTGTTCTTGTAACAAAGCCAAATCCCTCAGCATCTCTGGAACACATAGCCTCAAATTTAGCTTAAGAGAGAGAACATTGATTTAAAAGTTTACATGTAATTTTGAGACAAGTCAGATAAATTCATCATTTTTCCAGTATGAGCAATGATGCCTAAATCAAAGAGAGGGTTTTTAACTATCTTACAAAAAATAGATAAGGTTATTGAATTTGATAATTGATAATTATTGAAGGGAATTGATGTTGCACATGAAGACTTTGATGTTACTCAGACTGTTTTTTTTCCTTTTTAACTGACACTGCCATAGAATAGGTGCTGCATCTACGAGTCAAAGCTCTAGGTATTCATTGCAGTAGGATAAAAAGATTAGTTATCACTAACAGATTAGTTATCATTAACAAGTGCTGCAAGTGCAGATGAGAAACATGTAATGCTGTACTACAGATTATTAATTAAGGCACCAAACTGAAAACAGATAGTATAATGAGGAAAATGTTAATATATGTCTGAATAGTGGCAGAAATACAATATATTACATATACACTGGAGATAAATCTGTTGCATTAGGCAAAACTGTTTTTCTTAAGCTGATGAATGACAGTGCAGTGAGTGAGATCTGGACAGGAAAGAACCAAATTTCAGCACATAAAAGTTAATAAGCATAAGCTCATTTAAACTTCAAGCACAGTGATAGAAAGAATAAATACTTACTTGACACACAGTTTCTTTTTTGGTAGATTTATGCCAGTTTCTATTACTCAAAGCTTTGGTCCTGTAAATATCCAACCCTGTGAATGTCAGATCAGAAGTCAGAAGTAAGAAAGATACCCCTACTGCTACAGGACAGTTTCTTTCTGTGCAATATCTTATTACTGCTGGAAGGACTCCTAAACTTACCATGGATGAAGATCAAGTGGGGTTATGTAAGTCTCCTTAGAACACTGGAAACTTGGAAACTTAGAACACTGGAAACTGGCAATGTGTTCCTGCATGATTGTCCTAGCCTAATGTTTTTCCCTACTCATTTGTCTGTTAGTATAAAAGTTCTTCTTCCCAAATGTTTACTTTTTTTTTTCTTAGACACATGATTTTTAAGTGCCTGACTTTATAGGGTTCTCATGTTGTCTATTTCACAACATTGGACTACGTTACAAGCAATATTTTCCTGAGGCTTGTTTTAAATGCTTTCATCTCCTAAAATCAGGTGCTGAGTGCTAGAAATAGATGAATGATACAAATTCTCCCTGTAGCTCCTGAAGAGATACATATTTAAGGTCTTTTAGTCTAACTATTGCAGAAATAACTTCTTCCTTTCCCACAGTTCCTTTTAGTAATAGAGCGCACAGAAATAAATTGTGTATTTAAAATGAAAATGTTTGGAGACACAGGAGATTAATTGACCCTCTGGTATTCAGGCCTTTTGATGCGAAACTTATGCTTTATCCTGTGGTCATTTACTCACCGTCTCCTTTAAGATTACTGCTTTCCAGGATTTTCCAGCCCGTCAAATATTGCTATGCTGCTTTTCTAATGGCTGACCTCTCCTCTGTCTCTCCATAGCACATATTTGTATCTCTAGATTCCTTTTTATATGAGAACTGGGAATGAGTAAGTGTGGGTTTAGAGGAACAGTGCAGATTTTAGAGGAACAGGTGCATTCTGCTGCATCATTGTACAAGCTATTTGCAAAAGGGAAAACATTACCTTGAGATGTTCATGTCAAGAAAATTGCTCATGGATTCACTGAACAATGGGGAAGGAGTAACTTCTTTACAAACCTGCAGCCAAAGCAGTAACCCACAGAGAGTCTAGAGAAGAAATTTTTTTCATCTTTGCCTTCACCAGTTGAGCAGCCTCTTCAGTGATTTTTTCATCTAGTGAATTTGCTTAGTGGTATGCAGTTAGGTAGCTATAGTCTTGTCTTCTTGTTTTCCCCAAGCACCAAAGGGGAGTACCAAATTGCAGAGGGGTATAGAGGGTGCAGATAAAAGCAAAAGCCCCAGCAGCACTCCACCACAGTCCTTGAGCTATGCCGTGTCTTTGTGAGAGACATTAGAAAGATGACTGAGAAAATTTTGGCCAGTTTCCTGTCAGGAAAAGTGTTTTGACCAAGTTGTTCTTAAGCAAGTTGTATAACTATGGACAGTTCCTACAGAGAAAGAGGAAACAAACTGAAAGGGTGGTGGGGAAGAGTAGGCAGTCTACTCTTACATCAAATTCAGATGGCAGTCTTTGAAAGTGTTTCAGAACTTCTGGGGTTTAGTTAAACTTTTTAGTGAACTTGTATGATGTTGGGTCTTTTATTTCAGCAGAAGTGTTACACCCATTCCCAAGTCCTAGAATATCTGACTACTGCTTTTACTGTAAAATAAGACAGACAATAAAACAATGTATTTAAAAAGCTTATATTTAAAATCATGAGTTACTAATTCATAGTACCAGCTGACACCCCTTCTCAATCAAAACTACATCTGTTTAGATTGTTAAAATGAAGCTTCATATCTGTATGTATTCTGTAGATCAATCCATGTGTTGTGACAAAATATTAAAAAATAGAATTATTTAATTCAGAATTTCAAAATTCTGTTGCATGTTCTGTAAATTGCTGGGATTTGGTCATTATTTCACCAAATCTCTTAAGAAATACTTAGATCTTGCTTTAGAGTGAAACTATATGGGAATTCTGAAATCTCAACATTTCCTATGAATTATAATTCTGAATTTTTATCAACTCAGTTGGGACATTTTAGTCTCTTTCACTGCAGCTAGCAGTGCACATGTACAAAAAGGCAAGGAATAACATACCTTCTTCCTCTTCACCCAAATACAGTGTCGTTTGAACTGGACTGGTTTTGTGGTTTTTCTCCTGTGTTCATGAAAATTGTGCAAATAGAGTACCCTATTCTACTTAAGTTTGTATGGGAGGGTTAAGGATATGTTATGCCTTCATAAATTACTTCATCATTTCACCTTTGTTCAAACTGACAATTGAGCATGTATCTATCTGTACATAAAAGTGTAGTCTATCTTAATCTAATTGGTATTGCCTTTGGTGCTTGTAGTTGGCCTTTAATTACACCTGATAATGTATCTTGATTTACACTGATTACCCTGCCTGCTTTACCCATGTTGCTTTGTATCTTCCACCACAAATTAAGTTAGTGAATAGGTGGTCAGAACACAATCCTGAACATGCTGGGATCCAGGTTGTGGATAGAACTAAAGTTATAAAACCTGCAAGCTAACCTTGCTGAAGTTTGAGTAACAAAGTCCTCCCTGTGACTTGATCTAGCCTTCTGCAGAAGTTATATTTACTCTTCCAGGCTATCTAGGCAGTTATCAGTATTTTTCAGTTCCTGGCATTTAAATCAGTGCATGCCTTAAATATATATATATATAAAGGTTTAAGCGTATGTGGTTCTGCAGTTTGTATTATGGTTATGTTTTCTAAAGTAAGCTTCAAAAATTTCTCATTGACATCTGGGGTTTATTACTAGCCAAGCTGAACAGCACTTTCTTGCTCTAAGTAACATGCTCAGCAATAGTTTACATAAAGTAAATATTTGTCTCTTTCTTTGGGTCTCTGTAAGCAGAATGGCTGTCATTAGGCTTTTGATATAAACTTTATACTCATGACCTACTGAGTTTAATGGAGGAGGCCTGAATTACTGACTTTTATTGGCTGTTGATCAACTGATGTAATTAATACAAGCATCTAGCCTGCACTTCACTTCAGAATGAACCAACACGAGTGCAAGTAAATATCTATATACATTAAAATTTTTTTTCTATCATGTAATTACTGTATGTGCTTTAAATGTTAAATGCATACAATTAAACTGTCTGAAGTGGTGATGGGTACAGCTCATACTGTATTTCCCTAAGGTAGGACTCAATTATGGTTATGCTGATCTGTATGCAATGTACTAGTTTGTAAAGATAACTTAGATATCACTATTTTCTCTTGTATCTGACTGAGCATTTGGACATCATCAAATTGCACTTGAGTCTAAATCGAACAAGCCACTGTGTATCTTTCAGAGGCATCTTCAGGCTGTTACCAGCTGAGCCTAATGTGCAGCTGAGCCTAATTTCATAGTTGATAAAATCCCATTCCATGGAAAATATACTTAATTTACTATAGAAAATCAGTTGGGTTCAGTTGGGGTCATCTGTGTGAGTAGCTGAAGAGATTGATAACACGAGTAGAACAAACCTGATTTAGTAAATTTGCTCCATTCTGTCACTTTTCATTTAGAAAATTCTTTAGATTAGTTTCCTGTGTAACGCCCTCTACATGCTAATTCTCTTGAACAATAAACTACATGTTTGCTAAGCTGCAGGCTTAGCTTCAGGCAACAGATTTAATTTTTTTTTGGCATTTTCTGAGGCCTCAGAGAAAAACAGCTGGGTTTTAGCATTATAATGGGTGCCTTCTTTGAAGGCATCCTGGTCACACTGGAAGCCTGCAGCAAGCAGTTGTTTCCATGACCTGAATAGAACTTAAAATCTCAATTGTGCTTGTGTTTGCCACTAACTGGTGGTTGAAGGACCTGCTCTGCTAAGAAAGGCTATACTGACTTATCTCCTTTCTATATTGTTCTGGCTTAGCTGTAGGCAATGCAACCCAAGGAACTTCTTGAAAGAAGTCCTAGTCATCTCCTGAGTATTTAAATGCATATACGTCTGTTTGGGCACTACCATGCCCTCTCACAGATTTCCCACGGCCTATATATAGTTTTGTTACTCAGTTTTTGTCCTGTACAGCAGCTGCTGTATAAAAACTGCCAGTTCCAAGTGTTCCAGGTACTTCCGGTAGTACCTGCTAACCTATCAATTTAATTAGAATGTTTCAACTGTGATTTGTTTCTTATATGATAAAGACAATGGCTGACCCCCATGATCTAGTGTTAGGTATTGAACTACCATTCCTTGCTACAGAAGTGAATAGATGACTGGAGAGAATGAGACATACTGCTATAAGTGGCTAGGAATAGTTAGAAGAATACAGTGATTTACACTGTGTGCATAAGAACACCCCTGGCTTTTTTAGTTCAAGCAGGTGGACACCGACAAAAATACAGACTTCAACTGCAGGCTGCCATTTCAATAACTGCAGTGGAAAGGAAGATTTTGTTGCACTATATATTTGGGGTATTCAAAAGGTTTCCAAGAACTCATTTCTTATTCTAACATGTTATTTTCTGAATAAAACACTTGTTTTGGAACCTACCTGTACCTTTGCCTGTGATTTCTTCCCCTTTCGTTTGGTGTATGGACCGTGGTTTGGTTTGGATTTCTACTAGTAGTATCTCACATTTGACCAAATTCATGCCATAGCTTTGCCAATTTGCACAAGTGTGCCTTGGCTAGTGCAATTTGATGAAATCTGATGGCTTTATTTCAGATGTCATTAATGTTATCTATTTAAGAGAGTATGTCTATTTACCACCACAATTTCTAGGTCCCTAAGCGATCTTTTCCCGTTTGGCCAATGCACACCATTACAGCATGTATAAAGAAGAGCAAAATTAGCCAGCAGTTTGGGCTGTGGTGAATTATATCCATAGAAATCTTCCCATCTCTCTGTTCCCAAACATGGAAAGTCACAGATATTGCATAGAGTATAGTGCAGGTAGAATTCTCACCAAAATGAGTAAAATGTACTGACCCTAATTTTAATGTATTTGCATAACAGCAGTGTGCATCAACAAACGGATGTGTTATTCAGGATACATTCTGGTAAGAAAGCCTTGGAAAAAGCAACAGGCAGAGGTGCCAAAGAATTGCAGTACTTTAAACAGATACCCGTTTTAGAACACAATCTGAGAAGAACTAGGGTTTGAACCAAGTTTTCCTGAGGGATTCAGAGAAGAAACAGGGTTTTCTGGAGGCACTCAAATATGTTTCATTTCAAACATTCAATTGAGTGAGGCCTGAAACTGTTGATAGTATTTTAGTAGTGAGATTTGAATTTGAGCTGCATGGTGTTTTGCTTCATCTTCAGTACAGAAGATAGAATCATAGAACCATAGAATAGTTAGGGTTGGAAAGGACCTTAAAATCATCTAGTTCCAACCCCCCTGACATGGGCAGGGACACCTCACACTAAACCATGCCACCCAAGGCTATGTCCAACCTGGCCTTGAACACCGGCAGATATGGAGCATTCACAACTTCCCTGGGCTGCGCATTCCAGTGCCTCACCACCCTTACAGTAAAGAATTTCTTCCTCATATCCAATCTAAACTTCCCCTGTTTAAGTT